>WNHD01003310.1:0-16171 GCA_011057455.1 Ganaspis sp. Gsp50
ATTCTAATATTACTTGCTTACTGTTTTTGTTAATTTTCAATCATAAATTTAAGGTTTAAAAGGTTTTGCAGACATTCGGAAAATTTTCATCGATTTTGAATATGTGGACTATGGTACGCAATCACCTGTAGCGCTTACAATTCTAGCTGTCCCAAAATTTCCTTTGGAGGGTGAAAAGTTGACAAAATAAGGAATATTTTAAGCAATTCTTGAAAAAAATAAAAAGGGGCATAAATAGTTAAAAATTAAAAAAAAAGAAATTTTGAATTCTTTTGTATGTAGTATTAATTTAAAAAATTTCTAAGTTAAATAATCTTAAAATTCAAGAAATTCTGAAAAAAAAACCCTATACAAGTTTTAAAATCCGTTTATTCGTTCAAAAGTTATGTCATTTTGAAAATAGCGCTGCGCGATAGGAGTTTTTCTAGGGTGGCTTTTTTCCAGAGAATGCCCCAAAGGTAAAACAGATAAAATGAAATTTTCAAATGCAAGTTACGTAGCTTTCATAAAATCCTTATTACATTTAGATACTCAATTAAATTTTATAATGATTGTATATTTCCCATGACTGTATGACGTGATATCAAGCTTGAGCTAACGATACAGAAACTAATGGGTAAAATATGTTAAGACATATTGGAGAGATAAATAAATCACATAAAGGAATAGGCTAAACAATGTTTAACCCTCCTGCGTATGAGTTTCAACCCAAGAAATGGGTTCCAAATGCATATATTTTTTCTGCAGTTAGATTTTCATATAATTTAGTATATACGGGTTTTCGGCGTCGCTGTTTACGAATCTGAAGTCAAGAAACAAAAATTCAAAATGTCGGTTCCAATATGGCGGACACGAAATTTGAAAATTAATCAATTTTTATGAAACTTGGTAACCAGGGGTATTTGAGGTCGCTGATTACGAATCTGAAGTCAAAAAACATAAATTCAAAATGGTGGATCCAATATGGTATCGCTGATTCACTGAATCATTGAGAAAATCAGCAGAATTTTCGCTGATTCAAATTTCGAGACAAGGTAAATTGATTCGTTTTGATGAAGAAATACACAATCGAATGAAAAATCAGAAATAATATATGCAAGACCAATTAAGGTAAAATAAATTCAAGTTTCCATTACTAAAATAATCAAAAAATGTTATTTACTTTATCAATTCTTGGTAAAATATATACTTTATATATATATCAATCCATTCGCTTTTTAATGCAGAATTTTTTTCCAAATGAACTGTCATTAAAAAATTTGTATATGAATTGTTATAATCAAACAATGGAATTTTAAGTGTCTCATGCGACTTTTTTTCATTAAATATTGGTGAAGTTCATACTTTGAATAGGTAAAACGATTCTCTTCATTATGTAGAAAATGTTTTCAAGAAAAACTGTCACCAAAAAATGAACATTTTAATAGTTATATTATTGAATATTATTTTAAATGTCAAAAATAATAAAAAATAGCAGTTTCATTTTCAATTTTCAGTAAAACAAAGACTTTCTATAACAATCAGTCGATTCGTTTTTTATTGTAAAAAATTTTTTCAAGAGGAACTGTCATTAAAAAATCAAAATTTCAAAAGTTATATAACATAATGGGATTTTAAATGTCAAAGATGATAGGAAATTGTCATTTACTCAGCCAATTCTTGGTAAAATATCGATTTTATATAGATGAATCGATTCGTCTCGCTGCAATGAATACAATTTTATCAGTACTTACTTTAAATTTCTAATAGGAAAAAAATTTTCTACAAAAAACATTATTTTTTAAGGAAAAAATGGTGTAAAAAAATTTGAATAAGAATTTCTAAAAATCGTTACATACAAATCTTGATATTCACTAGTATAAAAACTACACCAAATTTTATTAAAGTCGGTCAAACCATTTTGGAAATGTCCTGGTGACAAAAATATCATAGAATGTGATTTTAAATGTTAAAAATAATAGCAAATTGTCATTTATTGTTAGTCAACCAATTCTTGGTAAAATATAGGTCAATCAATTCATCTTGATGCAAGGAATACAAATTACTCACAATCAGTACTTGCTTCAAATTTATCTCTTAAAAAAAATTTAATGCAAAAAGACGGATTTTTGAAGGAAAAAATGCTGTAAAAAAATTTTAATTAGAATTTCTGAAAATCCCTACATATAAATCTTAATATTCACGAGTGTAAAAAGTACACCGAATCTTATTGAAATCGGTCAAAGCGTTCTCCAGATGTCCTGGTGACCATAATATCAGAATAGGATTTTAAATGTCAAAAATGATAGGAAATTGTCATTTGCTCAATCAATTCTTGGTAAAATATATACTTTATATAGGTCAATCGATTCGTCTCGATGCAAGGAATGCAAATTTCTCAGTACTTACTTTAAATTTCTAATAAGGAAAACATTTTCTACAAAATACAGAATTTTTTAAGGAAAAAATGGTGTAAAAAAAATTTGAATAAGAATTTCTAAAAATCCCTACATACAAATCTTGATATTCACGAGTGTAAAAAGTACACCAAATTTTATTGATATCGGTCAAAGCGTTCTCGAGATATCCTGGCGACAAAAAAGGGTGACATACACACATACACACACACACACACATCTGGACATTTACTTTAAACTTTGAATTTAAGCTTTTTAGATGAAACTGAGTTGATTTAGACTATTTTTGGAAAATCGAAAATCTTCATGACTACAATGCTTCCTTTGAGGAAAGAAAATTAAACTTTGAGCCATCAGGATATCAATCGGTAGACCTTTAGCTTTTATTTAAGGGGTCTTAGAAGTTAATTAGTTCAGTATGACATAAGTTATTAACAATAATGTTTGGACGAGTGCATAAGGAAACAGTTTAGTTTTTACGAATATACTCGGCTTTATACGCTGGAGGGTTAATTGTATGGAAAGGCCCAAACCTAAGATCCAAATTGAAAATATTTTTATGAAACCTTTTTCCTTTGAACAGAATCAATATTTAGTTATTAAGCTTATTAGTTTCTAATTAATAAACTGCTTTTATTTGTTCACAGGCTAGATTCACTAGATTATTACGAGTATGTACTATGTAAAGAAATATCAAATAGCGAACTAAGTGTTAAAATAAAAAGGAAATTGTATTGGTCGGGAGGGAGTGTTGGAAATATCGCCCAATCCTATTCCCTTTTCTTATGCTTGGTACGGCCCTGACACTTGCGTGTGTAGGTGCCTTTACATGTATTGCTGCGCGGCGTTGCGACGCGCCAGTTCAGTCTGTGAGTCTAACTCTCAGTAGTCGGTCGTGTACCCTTGGAGAGTTCCTAATAAACTTATATTAAACATTTCTCTAACCTTCCAACACCTTGAAAATTGCTTCTCTGTGAGTCATTTTAAACCGAAATTATATATAAGTAAGTGAAAGTTCATAAAATTTTCAAAGAAACTAAAAAAAGAAACTTTGTTATCTGTTGCCATTACAGAAATAAGATAATTTAAAGTTCAGTACTGAAACAAAAAATTCTCAAAATATTGTAATTTTTGATGCATTAGCAATAAATCAGTTCTATCCATTTAAATTTTCTCAAAAATTGAACCTCCTTAAACATACTGCAATACAATTTTTAGATAAGTGTCTGCAAAAGAAAATATCACCATATAAATTCAATCGAATGACAAATACCAATTAATTTTGTATTAAAACAGAATTATAAATTACCTTATTTCTGAAATGGCACACAGATAACAAAATTTTGTCTTTCAATTTTATAGAAAATTTTATGAACTTTCATTTACTTATACATAATTTCAGTATTATAGACCCCAAAAGGGAGTAATTTTAAAGAAAACAAAGAAAATCCCACTGTCTAATACTATTTTCGATGCATTTTTTAATTTTATATTTTCAAATGTTATAGTTTCTCAACAGATTCTATTTTAATGTTAAAATATACCTTTTGAAGCTATAAATATTTCTTTAACACTAGAACTACCGGAAATTCGGCATACCTAGAACTACCGGAGGGGACATTTTGTCCTCTAACGCATAATATTTATTTCTTTGTTTTTGAAAGGTTTTACAAAAATAACTGCTACATGATTTTTATAGAATTTGTCACGTAGATTACTAAGTCGATGTCTAAAATGCTCAAAAATTTCAAGTTTTGATTAAAAAGTAGGTTTAAAAGGTTTAAAACAACTTGTTTTTGACTAAACTTTGGAATAATATAACAAACCACCCTAAAGAGCTAGGGACTTCCAATAGGACTTAAAATAAAGTGAAGAGCTTAATCTAGAAACTTATATTACCCTGAAGGTAAAAGTAAAATACAAATTTAGTCTAGCATAATTGTTCATAAATTTGTGTTCCACACGCAGTCGATACATATGAATACGTAGAAAGAATAATAAACTTAATATAGTGTACATAAAGTTTAAAAATTGAACGTAAATTAACGATCACTACGTAAACAAAGTAAAGAAATAAAGAATCACTAATAATACAAAAAAACTTGGTCTCATTATATCGGTGTTCTTAAAAAAGTAGTTTGAAAAATGTATAGTATCCTTGAAAATTGATTCAAAGTAATGCAAAAATATCAAATATTCTTTCTTCAATTATTTATAAAAATAATGCAATAACATTAAAAAATATGTTTAATTATAAATATATTATCATTGTTTATACTTCGTAATAACTTTAAACATTATGATCGGACAAATGTTGCAATAAACATTGTTTTTCACATACTTTGTTACGAGGGGACAAAATGTTCCGTTTCGGTAGTTCTAGGTATGCCGGTCCAGATCTAATTGTAAGCTTATAATAATAATAAAAAGCTTAAATTTGGTAGATAGCTTAATTTCAACAAAAAGATAACGGAATATACACTAACGAAAACATGCACCGTCGGTAGTTCTAGTGTTAAACGTTATTTTAAAGAAATTCTTCACAATAAACTAGACAAACAAGTAGAAAATTATATTCATTTCATGAACATTTTGCTTCCCCATAAAAAAAACATTGCACTTTTTTTAAGAAGAGTTATAAAAAATATTGAAACCTACTAAGTTATTTTTTTATAAATAATCAACCATTTTTAAACTTTTTTTTAAAGAAAATCGGCATAAATAAAAAATTGGCATTTACTTAATCAATTCTTGGTAAAATATAGACTCTATATAGGTCAATAGATCCGTCTCGATGCAAGGAATACAATGTTATCAGTACTTACTTCAAATTTCAATTAGGGAAAAAATTCTATGCAAAAAACCTGATTTTTTAACGAGAAAATGGAGTAAAAAAAATACAAATTAGAATTTTTGAAAATCCCTCCATTAAAATCTTGACATTCACGGGTATAAAAACTTCACCAAATTTTATTAAAATCGGTCAAAGCGTTCTCGAGATATCCTGGCGACAAAAAAGGGTGACACACACACACACATCTGGACATTTACTTGAAACTTTGGATTTAAGCTCTTTAGATGGAAGTAAGTCGATTTAGACTATTTTTGGAAAATAGAAAATCTTCACGACTACAATGCTTCCTTTGAGGAAGCAAAAAATAGAAAAATTAATATAATTTGAGTTCCCCTCCAATTATTATTTTAATTTTTATCTTAAAATGATCATGAGACATCGCTGAAATAATTTTAAAAGAAACCCAAGAAGGGTCATGACCTTTGGTTTGAACTTGATCCAAGCTCGCCATGTTGGAAGTTCTCAACGAATTGCTCATCTTACGGCCTACATTTTAATTGTTCCAAATGCGTTTTCATTTACGAATTAATCGTATTCCTGGGTCATAGACTTGATGTTAATTGAATCCATAAATTCGATAAACACATTGAGGCAATTCGGGAAGCTCCTAAACTTACAACTGTGGAAGATTTGTAGTTACTTCTAGGTAAGGCAACTTATAATAATTCGTTTATCCCTAATCTTTCAACCTTAGTTCGATCTTTACGAAACTATTAAACATACCCTGATTTCACATGAAGTTCTCATGCAGTATGATCCTTCCTTGCTTCTGCTGCTCGCAAAAGATGCTAGTAACACAGGCCACGGAGCAGTTTTATATAATCGATTATCAGACGAACGAGAGCATTCAATTTTTGTTGCAAGCCGCACAATGTCTGAAACGGAATGACGTTATTCTGAGCTCGACAAGGTGGCATCGGCAATCGTTTGGGCTGTGCAAAATTTCATTTCTTATGTTTATACTCGTCACTTCATCCTTATAACGGATCATAACCACGTCAACTACTCCTAGTACGCTAAAATTTATTCTGAATGTATTCTAGCAGCATTATCGAAAGGCACCTCATTTAACAACTAATTTTTCTCCTGTTCAACACTTTCTGGGTCAAAGCATCGGGACAACACCCAACCTCGTCAGACCTGTGAATGTGAACAAGAATATTGATAAAAAAAGAATGGTACCATTTAACCCATTGTTTAAAGAATTTGACCCAAATCAATCAATTTACAATCTATCAGGCAACCTAAAAATCGAGAAATGGTTAAAAAGTATCATCATCACCAGATTAGGAGCCCTGCATTTCACGAAAAGTTCATTTTTATGTCAAACCTGGAAACTTGAATAATGAAGCAACTAACAAAACTCCAACGCTGACCACACCTGCAGCTGCTGAGGAACCACCCCGCAATATGTCTAATGTAGTTAGTCACGTCATTCGGTGAGCGGAATGAAGAGTTCTTCCTTACCGATGGCTTCTGATGGTTTCTTCCCTACCACTTTTGTCTACTAACACAGAAATTTCGCGTCGCGATATATGGTGCTCTATTAGTGTATGTTTGTTTTTTTCTGCGCGATGTATTTTCAGGTATTTATATCAATTTTTAAAGTCTATATGCATTCAAAACCAACCTTGCATTTGCCGAAAGCATTAGGTATAATTTTTATCTTATATTTTTTACTTATTTTAATATGAATAATGTTTAAATTTTAATTTAATGGGTGAATGATGTATAGTTATAATTTTTTTTATAATCAATAGAAACATTCGAGTCTTTTCTTCAATGTGAAGAGATCGACTTAATCGAAAATGTGAATACGAGTGATTTAGTGATTCCAATGAGTCATTTACTATGGATGATTGGTATTTATAATTACATGTTATTCGAAAATGCAAATTTATATTATCTTATTTAAAAATAAACATTTTGTAATGTTTAATGAATATTTCAGATGACCCCTTAAAGGCGACTTGAAATATAGTTCTATTTTTTAAAATTATTTTCAAAAGAATATTGAATCAAATTTTGTAAATATATCACAATTAACAGAAAGCTTCTTTTATTAATTTTACAAAGCAGAAGGTTTAATAATAAGATTTTTTTTATACGAATTTAATTATTTTTGTAATTAAATCCAAACAAATTATGTGAGAAGTAATTGTACATATAAAAATAAATTTAGTGGATGTTATTTTTAATAAATGTTTGTTTGTAAACTGTTGTATTTTAATACCCACTCTTGCAATAAAAAAATAACATATTTTAATAATTATGTTCATAAGTCTCGTTTAAAGTTTTCCAATTTATACAAATATAAAAAATAATTTAATTAGGGATATTGAGGAAATACATAAATACCGTAAACGATAATATTTATTGATGTTCATAACGTTAACAGTTTTTAAATATTATTATTATTACGAAATTTTTTATTCTTTATGTAAGCGTTAGTGCCCATGGACTTTCCTTTGACACTATTATTCTTTTGTAACAAGTTAATTTTCTCATGAACATTGACAGTCTGAATATTTGTAGCAGGTACACAACAGCCATTGACATTATTGCAAACCTTAAAATTGATATTTATTTTAAAAATATTTGGCCTACGTTTAAGAGCAATAATATTTTTATTTCTAGCATGACTATCGATATTGTCACATGCATTTAATTGTATTTTCTTATCACATACATTACTATCACATTTAATCATATTTTGATTTACGCTATTTCATTACCGACATTTTCAAATTGTACAGTATTTTCTTTGGTTTGCACATCAGTGGAGATAACTTTCGTAAATATTTTTCTCGCATTTAAAACATTACTTTTCAGCAAGACATTAGTATTATAGTCATTTTGTTATTTTCAGAAAAGCAAACGTTTGAATCGCTGACTTTTATATTTAAAATAGTAACTTTTTGCATTGCTTTCATTTCGCATACATCTTTAAATGGAAAATGTTTATAAGGCACATAAGTATTATTATTATTTCTTGGTTTTCAACCTAACAGTAGTTGTATTCTGTGGAGGCACAGAGACATTCTCAACACGATTTAATAGTACAGTATTTGCTTTTTGTACATTGATTATGTTATTAGGACGGACATTAGGTACACAAATTTTACTGTCACCATCGCTCAGTTTTAAAATTATATATCGTACATTTAATTTATTAAAGCTATTATAATGTACATTCACACCAGGTACAGAATTTTTGGCTCTATCTTTGTCTTGTTTTAAGATATTTGATTCGCTTGGAATATTGATGTAAGTATCAACTACCTTGAATGCATTTTAGTGTGGCACATTTATATTATTACAATTTGTTGCATATAACATTTGAATTTTTTTCGTAAACTGTGTCATTTTTTTTCTTGTACCGTTGACTTGAATCATATACAATTTTCTTTATTTTGTCCTGTTCTTGTGGAAGAGGAAAACCTTTTCCTAATTTTTGTAAAGAAGAGAAAAAATGTTTGCTTATTACTTTCACAGTTTTATTTACAACCATTGTTTTTAAGCTACTAGTATGTTCACAATTTTTAAATTTGAAGTTAGCGTTTTCCAATAAAAATTCTTTAATTTTTAATATAAAATTGTCTTTGTGGGACACAATAGGGAAGAAATAAAAGCACATATTAGAAATACTTTAAAAACAGTGATAAAAATTATCTTTTTCACACTCTTTAATGCAGCTTATTCTAATGCACGAAGAAAATAATTTTTTTTACACACACAATAGTCATTATCTAAACTACTTGAAATATTTTTTTCCGACATCTGGTCAAGGCAGTTATTAGTTACATTAGAAAATGGTTTCAAAGAGTGGAAATTGTCAGGCAGGTTCGGTAAAGTCCAAGGTATTTCTGAAGAATCTGATTGTTATTAAACAAAGATTTCAATGTTACCAAAAAACCAGAAGAATCATCTTCAAGACAATTACTACCTTTTGCGTTATTTTTAACAAAGTTATTAACTAGTACGCTTTTATAGTAGGAAGCAAATTCGGTTGAAGTAGGCTTATTATTTCTGACTTCATGCTGCTTCATTTGACAAAAGAAATTTTCTACAGGATCTTGATTAAAAACTCTATCATCAAAATGTGTGAAACCATAACTCTTCATTTTTGTTCTCAATATCTTAAATGATTCTAAAGTGTGGTACTTTTTTTTTATGTATCTCATTTTTTTAAACATCTCGATCGCTTTATCCCACAATTTTCCATGCACACAATAACCTTCAGTGGGAATTACATTCTTTTACTGATACTTGTCCTTTTCTTCTGGATGATTTTTAATATTTTTTGAAATATCTTTGCAGTTGAGGCTGTCGAAAAGACTATCAATTATATGAAAAAGCAAAGCAGTATCAACTCCTTTTTCGTCCTTTTCAAGTTTTCTGTTTAAAATTCTACTTATGTTATTTTGTTATACACATAAACATTAAAGGGAGTTTGATTGTAGCTGTCACGCTGTTCGGACGTGTTTATATTAGCTCCGACTAAGTGGCTTGTAATTGTTGTGGTTGTTAATCTGTAAAAGTTTTATTAATAGTATACAGTTGAGATGGCTACTAACGACGATGTAATAAACTTATTAAAAGAAGTAAAGAAGATGTAAAAATACAAGGAAAACTTTATCCAATGCTGTAGCAAATATAGCGCCCCTTAAATCGGATAATGAAAAGTTTTAAATAGTCTGGAGGCGTATTAAACTAATTGTGTTAATTTGAAAATGGAAAATCAAAAGTTGTTGAAAAGATTGGTTCGAGCGGAGTCTGCAATTAAGTTTCTTCAGAAAAAGGACAGGGAGAAGAATCTCATAATATTTAGAGTCACAGAGACTTACAATGAAAATCCAGTCAACATTGCGTTGAACATTTTTAAGAGTGTTGATATACTAATAAAAAAGAAGATATTCAAATGGTCAAAAGATTAGGTCTTAATCAAGGATCCAGACCTCTTAAAATAATATTTAATAATGTACAACAAAAATCTTTGATTTTCGCAAACATTACTACATTTAGATATCTCAAGATAATTATTGCTAACGACCTCTCGGTAGAGGAAAGCTTGAAACGCAGAGAAATCCGTGCGAAACTCTTGGTTTACAAACAAAAGCTTAAAAGTTTAGGGAAAACAGTCACGATCAAAAACATCAAGTTAATTTGTGATGACAAATGGTTTGACGTAAACACAGCGTACGAATACTTGCAAACATTAAATGTAAGCAAAGATAATGACTGTGAATACAATTCTGACAGTTAGAGAATTATCAAACATGGTTCTCCAAGTGTCAGTCGAAAAAGAGGAAGAACCCCGGGTCAAACGAATATTCCTGAAATGAAAAAAATTAAGGTTAGTTTGAGGAAGAAAATGATTAGGTCAAAAGATCCCTCTCAAACCGAAAAACTGGTAAGCGACGAAGTTACCGGCGAAAATTATGATTGAGGTCTCAATTGGAATCTCCCTCCTAGAGTTTTCTACTGGAACACCAAGTGCACAAAGAAAATTCAAGATTTACTGGAAATAGCAGCCAAGAACGACATTCTATGTTTGTCTGAAACCTGAGCGACATCATATCCGAATCTAAGGATCTCGCTCCCGAATTATAAGGTTGGATCCATCTTCTCGCAAGCAATCCAGACTAAGGGAAGGGTCAGATCAAAGGGGGGACTACTGGTTGTATTCAACGGGAAGATATATGAGGTAGAAACTTTATATAAAAATAATTCAATTATACTGTGCTCTGTTATTAACAGAAAAAGTTTAGAGAAATTTCGCTTAGGCTTAGTATATTTTAGTCCTCCTGAATCTATTAGTGATAGTCTTGAATTTATGAGTAATGTTATGTCTGCGCTGAATCTAAGTTTTTGGAACCGCCCGGTTCTCATTGGCGGGGATATGAATTGTAGAGTAGGGAGCCTCAGTCATTTCGAGGACTGTACAGACTTATTTGGCACGAATTTGTCCTACCTTAGATCAAGCTTGGATTTAGAGTTAAATGAGAGGGGAAAGAAATTGTTGAACATTTTCGAAAGTTATGGCATGTTTGTGTTGAATGGGAGGGTCATGGGTGATGTCCCAGCCTCGTATACGTATATGAATACGATGGGGGGTAGGTCTGTAATTGACCTGATTTGGTCGAATTTAAATAGTATTTATCTAATTAATAAACTGGTAGTTATAAATATTGTTTCCAACTCGAATCATTTCCCTGTGGCCCTCTCCTTGAACACTGCATATGAAAAACAACAAGTTAAACCGAAACTTAGATGAAATGGCAATTTGGAAGGCAATTATAGAGCGACCATGAGTTCTGTTGTAGATAATTTAAATAATAATGTAGATATTGATTCACTAGCGATGAACTTGACAAATTCAATTAATATCATGGCAAAGAATATAGGTATGATTTCTATTCCGAATAATAACTTGAGCGCCAACAAGTCCTGGTATGATAGTGACTGTTTATCCAGTAAGAGGATCTTAAAAAAAATTGTAAAAAGAGAGCAGAGCGCAGGACTTTCCTCAAGATAAGTTAAATTAATACATTGAACATAAAAAATCTCATTTAAAACTTTTGAAATTGAAGAAAAAAAATTATAATCAAGCCTCTATAGATTCATTGGCCTCAGCAGAAAAATCAACATCATTCTGGAAAATCGTGAATAGAGCTAGACGATGATCTGCGATTCCAGAGCAAATTGATTTTGATTCTTGGTCTTTCTTTCTCAGGGAATCCTTCCCTCCTAGAAACGGTGACTTTTATTTGATAAATTATCCTAGGGTTGGCAATGAATTGATTGATTCTTACACTGGAAGGGAAGAAATCAATCTGTTTCTTAAAAAATGTAAAAATAGTAAAGCTCCTGGTCCTGATGGAATTTCTTACGAATTCTTAAGGGGTCTGCCTGAGAAAGGTTTAAATTATTTAGAATTTATATTTAATCAGATTGTGAATAGAGAAAAAATCCCTCAGTTGTGGGTTCATTCGGACACAATTATGATTTTTAAAGGTGGGGATAAATGTCAGCATTCTAATTACAGCTTTACTAAATTGTAAACTAAAACTATTCACACAGACATTAGCAGCCAGACTCAATAAATGGATTGGGTTGGAAAATTTAATTCCTGAATCACAGGCAGGATTTAGAGAGAAATGTGTTTGCTTAGACAATTTATTTGTTCTCAATTCAATGATCCAGAATAGACTAAATTCTAATAAGGGGAAGCTATTTGCATTATTTATTGATTTTAAATCTGCTTTTCCATCTTTAGTCCTTGATGTAATATGGAAAAAATTATATTGTGCGGGGGTGGGTTCTAAATTCTTGAATTTAATGTCAAGCTTATACTCTAGGATGAACACTTCGGTGAAAGGGAGGGAGGGAAACTCTGAACGTGTAGAGATCACCAGAGGGATACTCCAAGGTGAAACCTTGAGCCCAATGATTTTTAACCTGTTTATTACCGACTCAGAAAAAATTTTTAATTGAGAGAGGGGCAAGAGGAGTTTCTATAAATTTTTCGACTGAAATTTTAATGTTGGCATGTGCCGACGATATAGTTACTTTAGCCTACAATATAATCAGCATGATAAAAATATTGAGAATTCTTCTGGATTTTTGCAATGAAAACAAGTTTATTATTAATACTAGGAAAACTAAAGTAATGGTTTTCCAGAAGGATGGTAAGGGATATAGAAAAAGATATCCCTCGCTTTTTTATAGCAATGAAAAAAATCGATATTATTGATAAATATACATATCTGGGAATCGCTTTTGCGGAATCTGCTCTTTTTAATTCTGCAGCTCATTTGGCCACAAGTAAAGCAAAATTTGCGTCAGGAGCAATTATTCCCTTAATAAACAATTTGAAAACAGAATCCTGGGGTTCAATCACTAAACTTTTCGACAGCCTGATATCTAATAATCTTTTGTATGGAGCACCATTTTGGAGCCTCAGGTATCTTAAGGAAATCGAAAGGGTTCACGTAGGTTTTTATAAAAGAGTTCTGAATCTTCCTGTAAATACTCCAAACTACGCAATAGGATTGGATACCGGTAGTTTTCATTTATCACTTCCAGTTTTCAAAGCAGTTCTCATCAACTCATCAACGGGGGACACTTTAAAGAGATACAGGGGTCAATTGTTGAAAAAATTCGAAACATTGTTATTTAAAAAAGATATAGAAAGATTACGAAATTCTTCGTCGCTCAAGTTATATCCAAATTTGAATCTATATTACGGACCTCAGCCGTACCTTATGTTGAGACTGACCCTTTCTACTATAAGAGTATTTGCACAGGTTAGACTGTTGAATTGTCATCAGACTAGAATTCTTACAAAAAATAAATCCTTCTTACTGGCTAGTGATATTTTATGTAAATGTGAGGAACGAATGCCTGCGAACGACGAATACCATGTTTTTATTGCGTCTAAGGCTTTAAGCGATCTTAGATTTAAATACTTTGCAGAGTCCGAGGAAAATTTGATAAAAAATCTATTTCTCAACTCTTTGAATGAAAAGAATACGTCAGTAATCAAAAGGGCTGTGAACTATGTAGAAGAGATTCTAGAACTCGTTTTAGATTATTATCGCTTGTGTCTATTTTTTAATTTTTATTTCTCTTGTGTTTAGATAATTATTTATATGTAAAATTAATGTATCAAACTCCTTTGTATGGCTATTATCCTAGAACAATAAATAAATACAAATACATAAACATTAAATGAGACGCAATTGTGTGACTGAAAACACTCTTGCACAATGGGACGCGCATTTTATCTTTCTTACTTGGATATATATTAGAAGCTCTAAAAGTAAAACCAATATCACGAAGTCGTCGAATTATATCAAAAAATATTTTTTTGAAATTAACAGCTGACTGACTTGACTTGCAAAATGTGTACACGAGCGGTTGTTTCCAAATCTTTTTCCCTACTTTAGGATTAACACAGTTGCATGGTCGGATAATTCACTGTTTTTCTCTGTTCCATTGTCAACAAAACCTTTAACTCTTTCTTCACCTTCATTAAATAATAATTCATGTCTGTATTTTCACATCGTCACACATAAACGATCTTTTGGATCTTTCATTTTTCTTCCTTGCTCTTCTAAGCTGCTTAATAATTCGTCACAAATTCCTGGTTTTAGAGGCAATTCAGCGGAAAATTTTCGAATACTTACTTTGCTCGACAAACAAACAAAAAATTGACAAATATCGATACGTGGTAGGACTTCTCTTAAATAGAGTAAAAGCAAAAAGCTTATCGTCAATAGTATACCGTGTCGCAAATTTATTGCGATTGGCATTTCGCAAATGAGATTCAAAAAATAAACGTGCTTGTGATGAAAAGCTCTCGAATATACTAGTCCATCCAGAGTTCAAACAATTTTCTGCTCTTTGCACTCGTGCTTTTAAATTTCCGTTTTTTTTCTACATTGTCTGTTTTCTTTAATAATAGTGCAGATAAAATTGTATAAATCTTGGTCGCGATCTGACAAACGAGCCTTTTTCCTGACATTGAATACTATTGAAAGAGATCCTAGAAACAAAATACAATTTTTCTTTTAATTTATTAACATCAACACAATCATTATTAATAGTATATTATTAGTAAAAAACATACGTCTTTTATTTTTAAATCTTGATGTCATAAACTTATTAATTGATTTCTTGCAAGGGGATGTCGTATTTGAAGCTTTAACATTTTTTGTCGTATTTTCATTATTGTTGACATCTTTTGTTTCCTGAGAAAAACTACTTGCTTGAAATTCAATACAATTCAATTTTTCAGAAAAATTCTTTCGATTTATTAAACTTGATTTATCGCTTAAATCAGTTTGAAAAATTTTGTTGCTCAAAGATTCTTCTGAGAAATACAATTGAGACTCTTCGATTTCCTAATTTTTGTTACTCGAGGGTCCTCTTGTGGAACAAAAATGAGCAGATTCGAATTGATAATGAAGATCTAGAATCGTATGGTCTTTCTCGCTTGAGTTCTCATTTAAATCAATAATTCCTAAAAAACCTTTTTCACGAAAGTCATTTACAATATTAGGAACTAAAATTAAATAAAATGAAACTAATTAAAAAAATAAATATAACAAAATTAAAACTTAATACATAAATTTAACGACGAAATAAAAAATTAAAATAGGCTTGTTGCTATTTTTTTGTTAAAAAGATAAAAAGTATACCTAATGCTTTCGACAATTTCAAAGTTGGTATTGCCGTTTGTGTCAATTTTTTTTGTATTTGTGAATCCAGAGAAAAGTGTTTTTGGCAAATAAAGCGGTTTAGCAATTTTTCTCATAGAATGTTTAAAAAAGAAATATTCCCCGCAGCAAAAATCCTTTCCTGATGTCGTTCTAGATCTCGGGAAAAATTCGGAAAAGCAAAAAAGGCCCATGAGAAGATTCACAAGAAAAAACTGCACGTTTTTTATCCATTCTAAAACATTAAACGGAACATAAACAAATTGAAGCATTGGATGCAACGAGAGCGTTAAGCGGATAACGCCCGTTTTGATATTATTGAGCCATTATGATTACAATATCCTCTAGTTTTTACTAATAAAAATTCAATTTAATCAAAGGCTTCTTCATGGCGCAAAGAATAAATTTCTGGACGTATGACACGCTGTTTCGTTGCTTTAAATATTTGCTAAATAAATTTTCATTTAAAAACAAATGATGAACTGCATTGTACAGCAGGTTATTTATAGCCAAACAGAGGTTAAAAAATATCAGAAACTACTAAATTATTTGATTTAAGTGATTCTGAAAGTTCAGATAGAACTGAAACTGTTCTTGTTTCATTTGGACTTATTATAATTAAAACAAATATATAGTTCTTTTAGCTAACAATATCTGTTTTATCATTTAAAAAATAAAAAAGCAGTACCAGAAAATCT
>WNHD01003311.1:0-14968 GCA_011057455.1 Ganaspis sp. Gsp50
ATGTTGGTCCTATTGATGATCTTGATCCGGATTTGAAATCGTATTTGAAAATGAACACCTTTGTCAAATGGGGTGATCCATGGTTCTGGGACAAACTTCGATACGCTTTGCCTCACAAATTGAATTCCGAAATTTCGGAATATGGAGATTTGAGAAGAGCACATCCCATCGCTCAACTACATTTTAACAGAAACGATGTGGCAAAATATTCTGATGGTGTCGTTACTCTTTTGAACGAAAATAATGAAACTGTAGAATCGAGATAATGTATTGAATAAATGAAATTCATGATAAGGAATAAATAAAATAAAAACATTAACATTAAAGATTACAGTAATTTATATGATAATTACATGTATCACTTTTATACCTTTTTACTATTAACATATTTGTATTATCACATTTTTATTATTCACATATTTATTATTAAAACTTTCGCAAGTTTCAAATATTTATTTACCACATTCTAATTCTACTACATTATTTTTTAAAATATATTTTGAAAAAATGATCTAGTAGAATTAGAATATATTCCCGATTTTAAGGAATTTGAATCTTGGATCTAACAAACTGCAAAATATACAATAATGTACATATAAGCTTGCAAATTTTGCTTTTATTTTAACTTCAATACAATTTGTTTATCATATTATTATAAAACAATGCTTCCCCATTAGGAAGCATACTAATTATTATTGAATACAATATTCTGGGTTCTCTGCTTTAGAAATTCTGTGTAAGATACAACATCTGTAAAGAAAGATAACTCATCTGACGGTCCGAATATTGTTGAGTCTAATGCAATTCCGACAACAGCTTGGATTCCATTTCTAAAAATTATTATAGGCCCACCGTCAAGGATCTGGCTAGAATGCTAAAAAAAATAGATTAAAATTTCTGAGTAATTCGGTCCCTTCCTGATTTTTCACTACACTAAAAGAAAGGCTTGCGATCGACTCTTATTGAAATTTTTTTAAAAAGTGAATCAGGAATAACATTTTTTCATTATCAATTCTATAAACTAAATCATCAAATAAAGGGAAAATCAAGTATTAAATAAAATAGATTTTATGAATTGCACGTTTGACTTCTAGTAGATTTAGGTTTTGCAAAAATGGTGGCAAAGTGAAGTGCATTCCTCTTTATTCGGAGCTTTAAAAATCGTAAAGACCAACATCGTAGCTGGTCTTTTTTTGATCCGCCAGGGTCAACATATTAACTTGAATATTGCAATCTTACATCAAGAGAATGATGATCAATTGGAGTGGCGCAAATCAAATCATCTGTATAAAGAGGGTTATCTTTACTGCATACCTCTGACCACTCAAACTTCATATAATAATTATCAACTTTCACTTCATTTTCAAGCATTAGAACTTTAACATATACTCTTAATCCTATTAAATAACGATTACTGATATCGTCATTATTCCCAATTACAGCCTGTGTGAAAGTCCCTTCTAGCAGTGGCTCTTGCAACTTAAGTTTGAAAAAAGAGAAGTGAATGAAAAGCATAATTCTAAATTATTGATATTATAATATGATAATATTATTATAACATAATATGTTCATGTGACTAATGATTATACAAGAACTTACTGTAAGAACTGCGATATCACTCTCAGATTCTGATGTTTCATTAGGTTCTCTAAATATTCGAGAAGTTGTTACTCGTAAAACAGAGTATCCCAACGTGTTTGCTAAAGGTTCGTTTCCGTCAAGAGTTACAATGACTTGACTTATGTTTTCATTTTGAAGACAGGAAGCTGCAGTCAAGATGTTAATAGAATCGAGGATGACACCACCACAAAAAGTATCACCAGTCTCAGAATCTCTCATAAAAGCTAAGAAAGAATTTAAAGACATAGCTTCTAAATTTAATTCGATATCTTCGCTATTTTCCCTATCGTCATTATCGGGCTCATCACCATTTAAGACATCATTTACGGGGAATTGATCAGCGATCTCCACTTCTCCAATTACATCAAAAATAATCGGAGTCTGTAGCCGAGATAGGATTTCAGTCACTTCTGAAAAAATATAAAAAAATGTATGCACTCTGAGAAAAATAAGTTTTACAAAACACAGTCTCCTTTGTGAAAATTTGTGCAAGTCTGCGGCACTGTTCGTAGTATAAATTCTTGTGTGTGCAAAAAAATAAATAATGTAAAATTAAAGGATAAACATTTTTGAAGCAATTTGAAAGTGAGGTTTCAGCTTACCAAAAATGAGAACAGTAATAGCCAACCAAACGTTTAAATAGAACTTTAACGATGCCATAATTTTCGTTTTTAAAATTCAACTGTGTTCAAACAGGATTTTCACTATTCATAAGTATTCGGAAACTATTCGCAATTATTCTAAAATATAATAATTGAATTTGAATTCAGCCACTGAATGTTAAATTTTCAGTCAAGAATGAATTAGTCTAACAAAATTCCACAACTTGAAATTAATCTACACGTGTCGAGAATTATTATTTTCGAACTAGTTGAAAATCATACGAAAGAAACAATTCCAAGGCACTGCACTGTCATAATTCTGGTTATATAAACCATAATGTATTGCTGAAATGGATACTGCCATGCCGTATGTGTATTTCAGCCATACGAATGTTAGCTGCGAGTATTCGTGACAAATAATATTTGAGGTTAATGCATAAAGATAGGATCAACTATCCAAGTACATTAACGAAATATTAATAATTCTGCACGTTTTTTTTATTCATTTCCTATACATCGGTCACGAAGTGTTTTTTTTACAGATGTCTTATCTTCAACGTTTTTATTTTTTATTTGGTTAAATTTGATGAACGTGTACACAATAAACTTAATGCGAACCTTAAGAAATATTATGTTGTTACGTTTGCAAGGAAAATCAATCCAGTTATCTGTGATTATACTCTGAAAAATGTTCCTTTAAATAGATGTCAAAATAGGTCTAGAGGTAAACTTCACGGAAAAAATCTAGAGCTTTACTATAGTCGAGGTTATGTTAATTACAAAAACTAGTAAATATTGTGACGTTGTTTTTTAAACTAAACACGTCACAAAGGTAGTTCCCTCACGGTGGCACCGAAAAACTACTTTAAAATCACATATTTCGCGTAATTGATTGTCAATTTTATTTTGTGGCCAAGCTCGGACTCAACCTTTTTTATTTTCTATCTGATTTATAAATTTATATTATTGATAAATTGTTTATTTTCATAAAATTGAATATAAATTTATTGCTTATTTTTGAAAAAGAATGCTACGTTGTATTTAATAATAAACTGATTTTGTGTACAACGTTTATTTAATGTTCTTTGAGAAAAGCAGAGATCCGCACTTCTCAAAGAATCGTATTTAAAAACTAGTTAATTAAAAACTATTGTGACGTGGCCAGTCGGAAAGAAGAACACTCGAAAATTATCAGTCGGCGTCAATTCAAGTCCCAAAATACAAACTTGAAGGTATCGACTAGAATTTAACTCAGAACCGAGAGGTGGCTCCATCCAGTGAGGCTTCAGTTTACTAACTGACGCGCACGCATGCTTGCGGGTGGCGTGCACGAGACGACTCCAGTACGAGTATGGCTACCGTCTCTAGCAGCAGCTGTGAACGACCGCGGGTGGACCGAAAGCCTTATTTTACGCAAAAGAAGCCATGGACTACTCCAGGGTCCTTTCCCAACTGAAAGGTTAGTGGTCGACCTATTCCTCGGCTTCACCGGAGAGTTATTCGAGGTGGAAGTGTCTGCCAAAGTACGGAGAAGCCGGACAGCGTGGGTCAAGAAGGACGCCGCCATTTTAGGGACGCTGATCCGTCTCTGTCTCTTTTTCAACAGTCGCCGAGAAGTGCAGGATTCTCCGTCTTGTGTTTCAAGTTAAATAAAGTCCTGATAGTGTTTCTTTAATCGGAAAAACCGTGTTTAGTGTTTTCTTTTTAAATTCAAAGTTTAAGTACAGTACCTGTCACCTCCTTTTCCCCTCTCTCCCGACGGAACCGACGACTCCTGTTCAAGTCTCACGCTCGGCGTGAAGATAGCCGTGGCGGATAGTGTGCCGTTTACAGTCATCGGAGTTCGGGTAAATTTCCGAATTTACTTGGCGCCCGGAGAAAGAATCTTCGAAAATAAATAAACGGAGTTCGGTGGAATTTCGTGAATTCAAAGTGTGGAGTTCACAAAACCGGTGTCGGCGCAGACAAAGTTGTTTAAATAAATATTTTTGTAACGTCCCGTTCTCTCTCTAATTTAGAGAAAGACAGTCAAGAGTGAGAGGAACGTTACAATATATAGGACAGCTAAACAGTCAAAAATACTTTGCATGGAATAAACTTTACCACAATGCAAAACTCAAAAGTAGAGGTTATGTGTCAAATAGTTGCGGTATCTCTGCGCATGCTCAAGTATATTACAGCTGTAGGTGCATTTACCACATTTTTTTACTATTTTACTAAAGTAGGTGCAAATACAGTATTTTTTCCGTGTTTGATTCCAAATTTACATTTAATTTGCATATTGAAATTGTTAAGAGAAGCGCTTCTAAAGCTTTTTTAGTTTAAGTTTTAGTTAGTTTATTTAATTAGAAATTCCAAACATTTTACAGGTAGCAATTTTTTAATACAACTTTTCAATGAACTTCCTAGATTTAACTATGCCGCAATTGTTTGGAATCCGGTGTTTAATATTTCTAAAAAATAAATTGAAAATTTTTTTTTAAATTTTCTGGTATTTTGTAAATGTTTCTTAACCACCTCGAGGGTCAAACTAAATTGGCCTGTGCAATCAATTTAATTTTTATACACTTGCGGAAGGAAATAGATCAATTTTTATTTTCAATTTATTAAACTACTATGTTGAGTGCCCAGAACTGTTATACATCTTATAAACTTTAAAATACCAAGATTACGTAGTACCATACAATAGAGATATGTCAGGGCCGTATAGGAAACACGTCTGATGACGCATAACAAAATACGTTTTATTGCTGTTCATTTCTGTGAATCGATTAATTTCGATGCGGTCACTACTCTGCACAAATAGCGCGTAATTTCCATATGCAGCATCGAAAATTCTTAGAACACTTCCGAAATATTGCATATACGATTCGAAAGGATTCATTTAATTTTTTCTTTTTTTTAAACATCAAATTATTCAAATTCAATGAAAGGACAAAAACACAGGTATCTGTATGTCAAAAATATATGACCGAAATAAATATTATTGCATCCTCGTCAATCAAAATGCAAACAATATTTTATTCGTTTCTAGAAATTTAAAAAAAGAATGTATTTTTGTATAAAATTTTTTATTATATTATTTACAAAGAAATATTACAATTTTATCAGCCTAATTTTTTTTACAAACATTACATTACATTGTACATTATTAAATTATTGTTTACGCATATTTAATTATTTTATAATTAAATGATATGGAATAAATAACCATTATGACTCACCGTGTATATATATATTCCACTTGAATAGGCTCATCCCTATCAAAAATCCCGATATAGGAAACAATATCGGAAAATATATCAGAAACTATAACGGAAACGATATGGGAATTTGGGACGCGAAACTATATATAGTTTCCTACATATTTTTCCACATAGTTTCTCATCAGGTTTTTTTTGAAATATGTAATTATGTATTGGAACGAAAATTATATCTCTTTGTTAGAATAATGACGGAAATTTAAAGTAAAAGGAAGTGAAAACAAGGTTAAACTTGAATTTATTAATAATAAAAATTTTACAATATATCAAAACTTTGAATAAAAATGCAAATTATTTTATTTTGGTCTATTTCAATGTATTGAGAACATTTTTTTAACAAATATTCATTAAAAGGAGACCAAAAATTGAGTTATTGTGCTTTTTTCAACAATTTTGTAAACTAACCTCTTTACACAAAAAGTGTTTCTATCTTTTAAGATACTGAACCGATTTTAATAAATCAAAGACAAAAGCAATCCAAAACAACTGTGTTTTAATACTGTAAAAAAGGATTAAATATGTTCGTTGATATTTAATAATTTAGTCGCCTAAAATGAACACGTTTACCCAGGCGTGGCAACAAGATTCTTCTTTTATTTTCTATTTTTTTGGCGTTGGCAGGATACTGACTTGCGTCGTGTACTTAATGCCATGACCAGATGAGTTAGGGTGCAATCACACAGTGTTGAATAGTAGAATTGTGGAATAGATTTTGACCAATGAAAATGTAGTTTCTAGCGGAAAGTACATATAATATTATTCGTCCTAAATAGTCTACAATTCCATTATTCTGCAGCATGTGACTGCATCCTTATGGGGTGTATTTCTATCGTATATTTCTATATGGGGTGACGTTTTGCCTCGTAAAGGCTGGGTTGCTCTGTCCGTATTGAAGTGAGCAGACATAGAGGGATAGGGTGGCAACAAGCAGAAATACTGCATTCTACGCGCATGCGTTTTCCTGTCAAGTCAGCTGTTCGTCTTCTTATTGCCACACCTTGTTTTCACGCGTCGTTTGTACGCGATATAATTATTAAATAACAACAAACATAGTACGATTTCCTCAAATCCATTTTACAGTATTAAAACACAGTTGTTTTGGATTGCTTTTGTCTTTGATTTATTAAAATCGGTCCAGTATCTTAAAAGATAGAATAATTTGAAAAAAGAGGTTAAAAAAAGAAAAAGAGGTTAAAAAGAGTGAAAAGACGTTAGTTTACAAAAATGTTGAAAAAAGGGACAATAACTCAATTGTTTTTATGAAAGACTTTTTAAGGTTTCGTATTCATTGGCCGAAAACCTAGCTTGTGACGATATTTTGGTTTTTCGCATTTTAAAACAGTTTTTCGAATTCTATCAGTCTTGTGTTGCTTTTTCACTATCGGTGGCTACATTTTATATTTATCTACCTCCTAAGGATCATTTACTTTTTTCGTCTTGCAATTATATTTAGAATCCATTGCATAACTTGCATATTCTACAGTCTTGTTATATTTTTATTCATAAGAGTCACGATATCTTCTGAATATTGATCCACTTCCTTTCGATTAAAATATAATTGATCAACAGGATGTGGTGCCATATTTGTTGCAATTCTAGAAGTCAAATTAGAATTGTGAGGCAAAGCGTACCGAAGCTTGTCCCAGAACCAAGGATCACCCCATTTGACAAAGGTGTTCATTTTTAAATACGATTTCAAATCCGGATCAACATCATCAATAGGACCAACATCTCCGAATAAAATAACAATCAGCCTGACTCTTCCTTCTTCAAAAGCTTCTTTATGCGCAGTTTTGAATTCCAATTTACCCCAATCGCTTTCTATGAAGTTACGCGAAAGCACGATTATCGTTCTTTTTGCATTTTTGATCGAATTTTCAATTTGTGTTGGAATCCACTCGCCAGCGATCCAATCTCTAAAATGGAGGCAGAGTTTGAAAGACTTTTGACCATTTTCCAGATTCGTGACGAGTTCTTTGACAACGAATTCTTCGTCCTTGTGGGAATAGCTTATAAAAGCGTCGTAAAGTTTATCTTTGTCTAATTCCTCTTCGGTGATAAAGCACAGACAGAGATTGTGAGCGTAAAGCCAAATTTTTATGTTCTGCTTAAAATGGTACAGGATGCTTATTGTTAAAATGAATCCAAGTGAGAGTGCTAAAATGCCTAAAAAGAAGCCATAGTTTGGACATGATTCGTAAAGCATTGCATTTTTTAGCAGGATTTTAGAACTTTCGCAAAAAATTTCATCATCGTATTTTACGATTTCACTTGTGAGTAACAGTTTTTGAAAATCTAAGGAATCACAGTCACATTTCCATGGATTGTTTCGCAGTTCTATGCTTTCAATTTGCAAACTTATTTTCCTTACTACAATTGGTGATAGTGTTTTTAATTGATTATTATCGAGCTTGAGTATCTGCAAAATATTTAATTTATATTTCTTCTTCAAAAAATATGGGTAAGAGTACGTCAAACACGATCTGCAAGTATTTTGCGGAATTATCTTTACTTTGGTAAAATTATACATATAGTACAGAATGAGAGACTTCGGATACCAAAAGATTTTTAAACATTTTCAAAATTAGGGTTACTATAAATTTTTCTTCAAAAAATTCCATGAGTTTTCCATAATTTCCTTGGGAAAGATAGAAACATTTCCATATTTTTTAATTTATATTTTAATTTACTTTTTAATTTATTTTTTAATTTATATTTCAATTTATTTTTTAATTTATTTTTTAATTTATTTTTTAATGTATTTTTTTAATGTATTTTTTAATTTATTTTTTAATTTATTTTTCAATGTATTTTTTAATTTATTTTTTAATTTATTTTTCAATGTATTTTTTAATTTATTTTTTAATTTATTTTTCAATGTATTTTTTAATTTATTTTGTAATTTATTTTTCAATCAAAAAATGAATTTGTCAATATTTTCTAAGAATTTAAATTATTTTTGAAACAATGAAAGTTTTTTAAAAATAAATTTTCTATACAATTCACATTACTCAAGATCATCATTTTTAATGTTACAACCATTTGAAGTATTTTGAAGTTTTTTGAAATATTTTGGAGTATATTTAAATAATTTAAAGTATTCTAAAATATTTTGAAGTAATTTGAAGTGTTATAATACTTTTAAAATTTTTTTAAAAATAATATTTTAAAATCTGTGTGTTCATTATTATTTTAATACTTAAAATGATAATATTTTAAAATACTTTGAAATATTTTGAAGTCTTAAAAAAAATGTTAAAGTAATATAAAGAATTTTGAAGCGTTTTAATGTATTGTATAAAGTAATTTTAAGTATATTTTTAAACTTTAAAGTATTCTTAAGTGTTTTCAAATATTTTGGATTATTTTACAATATTTTTGAGTATTGGAAAGTATTTGGAAATATTTCGAGGTCTCTTGAGGTATTTTATAGAAATTCTAAGTATATATTTAAGCATTTTCAAGTATTTTTAAATATTTTGAAGCATTTAAAAATAGTTTGGAGCCTTGGGAAAAATTTTGAAATATTTTGAAGTGTCCAGAAGTATTTGGAAATTGTTTAAAGTAATTTTAAATATTATGAAGTCTTTTAAAATATTTTCGAGTATGAGAAAGGATTTGTAAATATTTTAAAGTGTTCAGAAGTATGTGGAAATAGTTTAAAGCAATTTTAAGTACTTTTAAATATTTTAAAGTAATCTGAAGTATTTTAAAGTAGTTTTAAGTATTTTTAAATATTTTAATGTGATTTTGAGTACATTTAAATATCTTGGAAGTATTTTTATGTGGTTTTTAAATATTTTGGAGTATTGGGAAGTATTTGGAAATAGTTACAGTGATTTTAGGTATTTTTAAATATTTTTAAGTGTTTTTAGATATTTGGAATTATTTTAAAATATTTTGTAGTATTGGAAAATATTTGGAAATATTTTGAAGTGTCCAGAAGTATTTGGAAATTGTTTAAAGTAATTTTAAATATTTTGAAGTCTTTTAATGTATTTTGGAGTATCAGGAAGAATTTGTAAATAATTTAAAGAGCTCAGAAGTATTTGGAAATAGTTTAAAGTGATTTTAAGTATTTTTAAATAATTTTAAGTATTTTTAAATATTTTTAGATATTTTGAAGTATTTTAAAATATTTTAGAGCATTGGGATAAATTTGGAAATATTTTGAAGTGTCCAGAAGTATTTGGAAACTGTTTAAAGTAATTTTAAATATTTTGGAGTATCAGGAAGAATTTGGAAATATTTTAAAGTGTTTAGAAGTATTCGGAAAAAGTTTAAAGTAATTTGAAGTATTTTTAAATATTTTTAAGTAATCTGAAGTATTTTAAAGTAGTTTTAATTATATTGAAATATTTTAATGAGATTTTGAGTACATTTAAATATTCTGGGAATATTTTTATGTGGATTTAAATATTTTGAAGTATTTGAAAATGTTTTGAAGTATTGAGAAGTATTTGAAAATAGATTAAAGTAAATTTAATAATTTTTAAATATTTTAAGTATTTTTGAGTGTTTTTAAATATTTTGAAATCTTTTGAGATATTATAAAGAAATTTTAAATATATTTAAATATTTGCAAGTATTTTCATATGCTTTTAAATTTTTTGAAATATATTAAAATCTTTTGGAGTATTAGAAAGAATTTAGAAGAATTTTGAAGTGTTCGGAACTATTTGGTAATAGTTTAGACTAATTTTAAGTATTTTTAATTATTTTGAAGTAATCTCAATTATTTAAAAGTAGATTTAAATATTTTGAAATATTTTAACAAAATTTTGAGTAGATTTGAATATTTTGTAGTATTTTCATGTAAATTTAAATATTTCAAAGTATCTTAAAATATTTTAGAATATTCGGAAGTATTTGAAATTATTTTGAACTATTGAGAAGTATTTGGAAATTGTTCCAGTGATTATAGGTATTTTTAAATATTCTGAAGTATTTTAAATAGCTTTTATTAAATTAATTTAAAAAATCCGAATCTTTGAAAAAATACCTTGAGTTTGAGATTGAAGAAAACATCTTGAGGAATAGTTGAAATATTATTATACGATAGAAATAAGTTTATCACTTTATTGTAACCAATTTGTTGAAGATCCGGAAATTCCCTTATCTGGTTTCTACTGAGATCAAGTTCAATCGTGTATCGTGGATTTTTTAAAAAATACAATTTTTCCGGAGCATTAAGAAAGTTTCTGTTTGAGCAGTTGAATAAAAGCATTTCATCTGAAGGCCTTTTTCTCAAATAACAGTTGCTGGGACTCTTGGATTCTTCGAGAATTTCATCTTCTGACAACATACATTTGTAATTCTCAGAATTTATATCAGCTAAGTGGATTTTCTTGTACTTTTCGTCACCGAAACAAGTCGAAGATTCTATTTCCAGGTGTAAAGAATTATTCCTCGAAGCATTCGAATATTGCAAAACATCGTATAAATCGCAATTGCATTTCAGAGAAGATTTATGTAATTTTATAATCAATTTATAATAGCTGGATTTTTGGTAATTTTGTAGATTAAGCTCCGTTATGTTACTGCCAGACAAATCGAGAGTGAAATTCTTGTATGTCTCTTCATTCAAATGATTTCTCTACGAAAAATAAATGAAAATGATAAACATTTTGAATTACTATCGGAGTAATTAATTAACCCTTTTACGAACACTTTTTTTCAATAAATTTAAATGTTTACAATCTCTGCCATTAAAAATGAAAAGAAATTCAAGATGGCGAATCCAAAATGGCGTGGAAAATTTTTTTCCATAAACTTAAATATATATTGTATGCTTCTCTATATTTTTATTTTATTTTTATTGCAATATATAATAAATATGTTCAATATGACTTCAGATTCGTGATCAGCGACCTCAAGAACCCCCGAGTTACGAGTTTCATCAAATTCCGATTAATTTCGAAACAATCGATCGCCATATTGAATCCGCCATTTTGAATTTTTAAAATCTGATATCAACTTCGTGATCAGCAGCCTCAAAAAACTCCGAGTTAAAAGTTTCAACCAATTCCGATTAATTTACAAAAATTGACCGCCATATTGGATCCGCCATTTTGAATTTTTAAAATTTGACTTTTGATTCGTGATCAGCGAACTTAGAAACATATTTATTATACACTGTCACAAAAATAAAATAAACAAGTGGAAAATTATGTTCATTTCATGAAAATTTTGCGACCTCATAGAATTTTTTTTTTGGTGCAAAAAGCTGTCTGGAACAGTTTTTAAGAAGAAAATATTATTGAAAAATGATAATTTTAGAAGTTATAATACTATAAATTGAATTTTAAATATCAAAAGTAGTTCAGAGGTAAACATTTTTCCATAAATTTCCGTTAAAATAAATATTTTATACATACGTCAGTCGATTCGTTTTTTAATGCAAAATATTTTTTTTTTAAAGAACTATAATAGAAAAATGATAATTTTAAAAGTTATGATAAAAAATTCAATTTTAAATTACAAAAATAAATAAAAATTGTCATTTACTCTATCAATTCTTCATAAAATATGTACATTATATTGAACAATCGATTTCATTTTTAATGCACAAAATATTTTCCAAAGGAAGTGCCATTCATAAATTGTTATATTAATACTTATATTCAAACAATAAGATTTTAATTGTAAAAAATAATGAGACTGACTTTTTTTCATAAAATATTTGAGAAAAATATATACTTTTTATAGTTAGATCGATTCGCTTTTTTATGTAAAAAATGTTTGCAATAGATACCGTAATTATAAAATCAAAATTTTAAAAGATATCACAGAATGGAAACTTAAACATAAAAAATGATAGGAAAGTTTCATTTACTCAACCAATTCGTGGTAAAATATAGACTTTATGTAGGACGATTGATTCGTCTCGATGCAAGCAGTACCATTCTTTTTGTACTTATACTCCATATTTTAATTAAAGATACAATTTTATGCAAAAAACCGGAAATCTGGACATTTACTTCAAACTTCGAATTCAAACTCCTTAGGTAACATTAAATCGATTTTGAATAAAATTTATATTGATCCACATTTTGGCTTTTCTTATACTTAATCGAATAAAAAAGAGAAAATTCAAAAAAAATTTCAGGAACACAGTAAAATTTGCAAATAAGTGAGACATGATTCTGCTTTTAAAAAAATGAAATTTGATGCCCGGTTTTTGTTAAAATTCATATTGATCCAGAGAAGTGTAGTGTTTCCAATATCAATCAAATTTTGGCTTTTCTTATACTTAATCGATTAAAAAAAAGAAAATTCAAAAAAAATTTCAGGAACACAATCAAATTTACAAATACCTGAGACATGATTCCACTTTTTTAAAAAATGAAATTTGATGCCTGGTTTTTGTTAAAATTCATACTGATCCAGAGAAGTGTAGTGTTTCTAATATCAATCAAATTTTGGCTTTTCTTATACTTAATCGATTAAAAAAAAGAACAATCAAATTTTGGCTTTTCTTATACTTAATCGAATAAAAAAAAGAAAATTCAAAAAAAATTTCAGGAACAAAGTCAAATTTGCAAATACGTGAGACATGATTTTTCTTTGAATAAAATGAAAATTGATGCCCGGTTTTTGTCAAAATTCATATTGATCCAGAGAAGTGTAGTGTTTCTAATATCAATCAAAATTTGGCTTTTCTTATACCTAATCGAATAAAAAAAATAAAATTAAAAAAAAATTTCAGGAACACAATCAAATTTGCAAATACATGAGACATGATTCCACTTTTAAATCAATGACAATTGATGCCCACTTTTTGTTAAAATTCATATTGATCCAGAGAAGTGTAGTGTTTCAAATATCAATCAAATTTTGGCTTTTCTTATACTTAATCGAATAAAAAAAAGAAAATTCAAAAAAAATTTCAGGAACAAATACGTGAGACATGATTCTGTCTTTAAAAAAATGAAATTTGATGCCCGGTTTTTGTTAAAATTCATATTGATCCAGAAAAGTCTTGTAGTGTCTCTATTATGAATAAAATTTTGATTTTTTGGAAAATCGAAAATGTTCACGATTACAATGCTTCCTCTGAGGAAGCAAAATATAGAGAAGGATATAATATACATTTAAATTTATGGATAAAAATTTTCCACGCCATTTTGGTTTCGCCATCCTAAATTTCTTTTCATTTTTGATGGCAGAGGTTGTAAACAATTAAATTTATTGAAAAAGAGTGTACGTTCGGGCCTTAGATGGTCATTTATTAATCACATTAATAAGAAACACATCATCTTTCTTAAATATAATTGAGGATTCCCGTGCAAGAACCAGTTATAGAATTCGTACGCGTGAAGTAATTGACCCTTGGACCCGAAAAATCAAAGGTATGCAATTCTTATTTTTTATAAACTCTATTCTCCTAGTTTAAAAAAATAGAGTTTATAAAAAATAAAAATTGTGCTATTGTTTTTTTGAGCCCAGAGGACAATTATTTCGTACCTACAAATTCTATATCCGGTTCTTACACCGGGACCCTTAATTTTAATTATTATTTTAATTTTATCTCAATCCATTTTAATGACCAGTAGTGTAATTAATTAACGAAAAATATAATTAATGGGAAATGTAATTAATTAACGAGCAATGTATTTAATGAGTAATGTAATTAGTTATGGAATAATGTAATTAAAAGCATTTTAATTAACAAGCAATGTAATTAATTAGTGAGTAATGTAATCGTACGAGTAATGTCATTAAACAAAATACAGTCAACTCTATGAATAGTACCAACATGAATAGCGCCACTTGGAATTTCCGCTCGAGCGTTACCCCCACTTTGTTGACCCTGACATAATCGCGACTGCGCACTAGACATTTTACAAATGTACAGCACTATTCATAGAGCCGATTGTAGCTTACCTCTCGTAACAAAATTGTAGTGTCACGATTTATTGTACTCTGCAACTGAGAAGTAAAATTCGTAATCGAAACTGGCATCTCTAATTTTAGTTTGTTGTGTGCAAGATTTAATTCATTTAAATTCGGAAATACAGTAAATACATTTTGAAGAAATGAAGAAACAGAAATGGAATCTGTTATTTTGTTGTTCGAGAGATTTAAAATCGACAAAGATTTCATGGAAATTGGCAAAACGGTGCCAATGTTTGATATATTGTTGGAACTCAAGTCTAGCCACTTTAAGAAATTAAGTCCCATAAATACTGTCCTGTAAAAAGAATTATTGTCAATATGTGTGAATCATGACAAAATGTGGCTTTTATTATCTTTATTACTGTTATTATTATGTATCTTATTTTATTATCTTAGTTTATTATTACCAAATTTTATTATTATATTTTATTATTATTATTTCTATTATCATTGTCATTATTATTATTTTTATTATTATTATTATTTCTATTATCATTGTCATTATTATTATTATTATTTCTATTATCATTGTCATTATTATTATTATTATTATTATTATTATTATTATTATTATTATTATTATTA
>WNHD01003312.1:0-12943 GCA_011057455.1 Ganaspis sp. Gsp50
CGTCTACCACTTGTGCTACAAACATCAGTCTCACAAATAAAAGACAAGCTTTAGCCACTAGATGCTTAATATACTATTCAAGCATTGGGGAGTATTTGAAATTATTTTGAAGACATTTTAAGTATTTTAAAATATTTTGAAGTATTTTGAAGCATTATAAAGTATTTCGAATCACTGGGGAGTATTTGGAAATATTTTGAAGTACTTTGAATCACTGGGAATTATTTGGATATATTTTAAAGATATTTTAAGTATTTTTAAATACTTTGAAGTAATTTTAAGTATTTTGAAGCAGTCTGAAGTATTTTAAATTAGTTTCAAGTATTTTAAAGTAATTTTAAGTACATTTAGATATTTTTAAGTATTTCTTAAAATTTAGAAATATTGGAAAGTATTTAGAAATATTTTAAAGTGCTTCTAAGTACTTTGGAATATTTTAAAGACATTTTATATATTTTGAAATATTTTGAAGTTTTTTCTGTAAAAAAAAAGTATAAAATTTTTGTAAATCTTAATAAACACCATAAAGTAGGGAAATTGAATAACAAAAATAAATTTCCATATTATTGAAAATTCCTTAAGATTTCCATGATTCCATGAGGAATAAAGAAATTCCATGAGAATTCCATCTTTTCCATCTTTTCCAGAGTTGTAGAAGCCCTGGTGTCTAATTCAATATTAAGGCCATGTGTTACGGACGCAAATTTTTCAACAGAGCTAACGTGTACATTTTTTTGATCTTGACACATGATCTTAAATGTACTATCAATACTTGTTAAATATAAAAAAAAAATAAAAATAAAAAGAATATATTTTTAAAAAATGAAAATAATTAAAATAAATAAAGAATATTGTTTACATTACCTAATTTTACTTCGGCATTGTCTGTGAGTAAAACATTTTGCCCTTTAATGTCCCTGTGGATGACTTTGTTACTGTGAAGATAGCTAAGACCTCTTAAAATTTCTCTCGAAATATACGCAATCCATTCCTCTTTCAAACTTTGTCCTTTGGTCGATTTAACTAAGTCCGTTACAGAGCCAGCTCCACAATATTCCATCACGAGCCACAATTGATCATCTTTGCCTGGTGGTGACTTTTTCACAAAAGCACCGTAGTATGTTGCTATATTTCTATGATTAGAGTACTGAAAAAACATTTTAAACATTATTATTTTACCAAACAGCTAAACATAACGTTTCATTTTACAAATTTCAATAAAATGTTTTTCAAAAAGTAAATAAGATACATTTTTTAATGTGGCTTTCAATTTTTCTTTTGGATAACAACGAATGCGATTTAAACAATATTTTGATCATTAAAACTTTTTTTATTACTATCATTCATAAGTAATTTCATAAGTATATTATTCAAATGCGTAGCTTCTTTATACTTTTCAAATAAATAAATAAATTACAAAGTAATTTAGAGAATTATTTAACTAAAATACTCACCCTTTTAAGGACATTAATTTCCAACTTTATTTCTTCTTCCTCGTCCTGAAACAATTAAATATGTTTTTAAATTAAATATGTTATTGTGAATTTTACAAGCCTATTACAATAATATACTTTTTATAAATTTTAAATAAATGATATAAATCAATAATTTATAAGATGTCATTTGATCTTTTCATTTACTATCTTTTTATTTATTAGCTTTTCATTTATTATCTTTTCATTTACTATCTTTTCATTTATTATCTTTTTATTTCCTCAAAGTTATATGAATTTCCAAATCATATGATTTACAAGTGAAAAATAAATCTGAATTAATTAATCTGAACGATCTCCGGAAGGAAAATTGGAATAAAATCCACACAAGCTTTTTTAGTTCGTTATAATAGCTGCGACGTTTCGTTGGTTATGATTTACCAAAATATAATTTACTAAAAACAAAAAAAATGGAAATACAAAAAGAAGAGTGGCATAATTTGATTATACATAACATAGGTCTAAAAAATTTTTTGTTTCATTCTAGATTAGAGCTATCATTTTATTTATAGATATTAACATCCTGAGTTAAAATTTAAAGAGAGAAAAAGGATCAATCGTGTAGATTTTTTATAATCGCAGGAAAAAGTCAAAAAATAAACTTGTACGTAAATTGTTCAACTTTCAGAGTTTGAAGCTGCTCTTGCTCTTTCAAAATTAATTTCTTCTGGATAATTTGTTTTATATTAAATTTTATATTCATATTATCTACACAACGAACGCTAAATATGTAAAGTCGAACATAGGTAAGTACCAAAGAAAGTCAAAATTGTGAGAGCACTTGCAAAAATCGTAATAAAAATCGCACATTTTAAATGCACTCTTATTATTGATGAGAATGTAAAAAAATGACCAACTTTAAAAGATAATAAACTTTTTTTTTAATCATTTTTGTATATCACCTCTGTAACATCCATAACTTTGATCGCCGCCAATTGTCCAGTTTTTGTATGGCGTCCCTGTAAAAAAAAGTGGAAAAATTACTCAAATTAATACCAATAACGTAACATATAATCTAATAAACTGTTTATGGAATTTTTGCAATTAAAGAGAGAAAAAAAGGAAAAAAAGAAAAAAAAAGAAAAAAAAGAAAAAAAAAGAAAAAAAAAGAAAAAAAAAGACTTTCATGAAATTCACTATCTAAAAATATTTCAGGTAATTTAAAACAAATCAATTAAAATTAAGAATTATAAAGCCAATTTAATGTATTTGTCAAAAGAGTACAAAAGCATAATATATAATGACTTGTATGAATTTGTCAGTTCCATATACACTTGTTTGTTTTGGATGAATTTCTAGAAAATATTACTTTTTTAAAAAAGCCTTTAATATTAACTGAAGTGAACTTATTAGCATATTTCAATAATTCAACAACAATTTATTTACTTAAATTTAAAATGCAACTTACTTTATAAACTTGTCCATATGTGCCATTTCCAACAACTTCAATCAGTTCAAAAATTCCTGCAGGATCCTGTAAAAAATAATTCAATTATTGATAAGTAATTCAATTATTGACAAATAATTCAATTATTGAAAGTAATATTCAAACAGAAATGTAATTAGAAATATTAATTTTATATTAATTAAATTAATTATTAGAAATATGTGACACGATCTGAAGAAAGGGACCATACAAGCATTTGAAATTAGGTTATGTTTGCTGACAGTTTAACTTAATTAATGCTTCTCTTTTAATTATTTGCAAACAAAAATAGTTTTTCTAGATAGTATACAAAGAAGCTATTCAAGAAAAACTTTGTTTCGTTGCAAATAATTAAAAAGAAAGCATTAATTAAATTAAAACTGTTAGCAAACATAACCTAATTACAAACGCTTGTAAGGTCCCTTTCTTCAGATCGCGTCATATATTAATCACTTTTTTTATTTATAAAAATATATCACTTGCGCATAAACATTTAAGAATGTCAAAAGATGATTTACGTAATTTAAAGTTTTGTAAAAATTTATTTAACACATAAATTTTAGTATACAGAAATATTCATAAATTTATCAAAATTATCATTTATCCGATCTCTAATGGGCGCGAATATTTATCCGAACTTTTATTATATAAAAGTTTATTTCTAAGAATTTTCAAGTTCCATAATACTCCACTAACAAGATTTACATTTTGCCTACAATTAAAAAGTATCAAAATTTTGAATTTGCCTTTTTGAATTCGTAAATTTTAACTCCGAATTTGCATTCAGGGATACAAAGAACGACTGACAATGAGACGTGAGTTTTAAATTGATTGATGAAATTTTGTACTTTAGTCGGCCATATTGAAACCGCCATTTTGAATTTTAGGAATATTATTACAGCTATAGAAAGAAGTCATACATAGCTATGTTTTAAGCTGAAAACAAATTTTGTTATTACTAATTTCATTCTTGTTTAGCAAGAAACAAAAACTTTTTTGCACTTTGATTGCTTTAGATGGACATATTTATCAGCGGTATAAAAATTTTCAAAAAGGCCATGGAGCAAACAAAAGTAGAGGTTTTAACCTACAAATTGATCTATATAAACCCTTTATTTGTCCAATCCAAAAATAAACAAAGGGTGGGTCAAATTTGACAAAGAATAACCCAAATATAAATTTATTTAACTTGAATTACTCCTGACCATCACTTGCTCCTGATCATCAAGGACAGGAGCATAAACAAAAAAATATTTTTGCAATTAACGTTTCGGTGTCAAAAATCGATGAGGACGTTAATGAAAATTAAAATATAGAATATAAAATATATTTACTCAACTGAAAGATATTTTATTAATTATAGACTAGCTCGTCTCATAATTACCCCAGGTGTCTCAAAATTACCCCGAACAACTGTTTCCTGATTTTCGAAAAAATTAAGCATCATTTACATCGAGGGTAGAAAAAAATGTTTACAACATTTTTATAAACAATGCTTCCCTATGAGGAAGCAAAAATAATTGCGTTGATGATTATTGTAAGTAGAATTTCACGTAACAATTGACAAGTTTTAATACAAAACAATGCACATCGTACGGATCAATTAAAAAAGTGACATGTTTATCTCGAGAATATTTTATAATATAATGAACGAGGACCTTTGGGTTAAAAATAAATTACTGCACAAAAGGGACGTCATAATTTAAAAACGTTCTCGAACAATTTTTTTTATTATTACTTCAGGTACAATTTTTAATTAAATTTTTTTATTATTCTGCGTTTATATTTTTTTTTAAATTATTCTATGTATAAAAATAACAATATGTACTGCGCAGATCTGAAACACTAACGAAGTGTAATATGCATATCGAAAATAGTATTAGGTCTGACGTTTTAAACAAGCTTCTATCGCTATCTATATTGTATAATTACAATATATTTCCGACGAATTATAACATAAGCAACAAAAGTTTTCTTCCTACGTATTTTTTTTCTTAAAAAAGCATTTCACATGAATCGATAAAGTCTTGACATTGCATTTAACGCCAATTAATCTAATTACAGGGATCAGTCGTTTTTCGTTCAACTTTAGATAAAAAAAGAAACTTTTAATTTTTAAAACGGGGATTTTCTTCCATAAAAAGGGAATTTTAGAAAAAAGAGAAAAAAGACAACAATGTAATTTTAAATAATTTAATTTAAATAAAAAATAATCAAGCTCATTTTTTAAAAAATAATTTTTTTCCAGAATAGATGTTTTACATAATTAAAGCATTCTCGTCGGATTTTTTTCGCGTAATTAATTGATTTTAGAATAATGTGTTTCTACAAATTTTACTTCACAAAATTCCATGAGTTTTTCTTGATTTCCATGAAAAGAAAATAGAAAAATTTCCATGTTATTTTTTAATATATCTTTTAAAATTAAAAATTGAATTTTTCAATATTTTGGGAGAATTTAAATTACTTTTCAAATAATGGAAGTTTTTTTAAAAATAACTTTCTATAGGATTTAAATTACTCAAGAACATTATTTTTAATTTCAAAATCATTCTTAGTATTTTAAAGTGTTTTAAAATATTTTGAAGAATTTGTAAATATTTTGAAGTATTTTGAAGTATTTTAAAGTATTTTGAAGTAGTCTAAAGTATCATGATACTTTTAAAATATTAAAAAAATGATATTTTAAAATCGATTTATACTTTATTCTATTTTTGAATACTTTGAAATATTTTGAAGTCTTTTAAAGTCTTTTAAAATATTTTAAAGTACTTTAAAGTATTTTAAAGTATTTTAAAGTAATTTTAAATACATTTAAATATTTTTATGTATTTTTAAGTTTTCTAAAAATATTTTAATTATTGGGACGTAATTGGAAATAGTTTAAAGTAATTTTAAGTATATTTTAATATTTTAAAGTATTTTGAAGTAGTCTAAAGTATCTTAATACTTTTAAAATATTAAAAAAATGATATTTTAAAATCGGCTTATACTTTATTTAATTTGTAAATACTTTGAAATATTTTAAAGTCTTTTGAAGTATTTTAAAGTATATTAAAGTAATATTAAGTATATTTAAATATTTTTATGCATTTTTAAGTTTTCTATAAATATTTTAAAGTATTGGGAAGTATTTGGAAATAGTTTAAAGTAATTTTAAGTATATTTTAATATTTTGAAGACTTGAAATATTTTGAAGTATTTTAAAATATTTGACAGAATTGGGAAGTATTTGGAAATATTTAGAAATAGTTTTAAGTATAATTTCAAGTACTTTCAATAATTTGAAAAAAAAATTATTTTGAAGAATTTAAAAATATTTGAAGTATTTTAAATTAATTTTGAGTATTTTTAACTATTTTTAAATATTTTGAATAATTTTGGAATATTTTGAAGTAATCTGACGTATTTTATAGTAGTTTTTAATAGTAGTTTTTCTATAGTAGTATTTTTAAATATTTTAAAGAAAGTGTTTAAGTATTTTTAAATATTTTGAAGTATTTTGAATTTTTTCTTTTCTGTTAAAAAATGATGGGGATAAAGTCGTTTTACGTTCAATTTTAGATAAAAAGGGAGATTTTTGATTTTTAAAACGTGGATTTTCTTCAATTAAAAGGAGATTTTAGAAAAAAGAAATAAAGGCAACTGTTTAAAATTTCAAGCTCATTTTAACAAAAATTAATTTTTTTCCAGAATAGCTATTCTACATATTTAAAGCATTCTCGTTTGTTGGATTATTTTCGAGTAAATTTGCACCAGATATTCGATTTTTCCTTATTTTTAACTTACATTAAAAATGTTCTCTATCAGTACTCGAATAATGCTTCCAACTTTCACGGAGTTTTTTGAAAAATATGTTAAATATTTTGAAATTTATTAAATATCTTATTAATGCAAAATTATTGTGCTATAAAATCGAAAATTATAAGTTACAAATCCGAATTTTAGAAATTTAGATTTAATCATAAAAAATTAAAAAATTTTAATTTAATTTGATTAAAAATTATTTTCTAAAAAATAAAATTTCTCGCCTTTGATTGCTTCAAATCATCTAAATCTTGAATAAAATTTACTAGAAAGGAAGTCGTTTTGGCACTTTTTAGACATGTAAAAATATTAAGAATTTTTATCTTGTTTTTCGTGAAAATTTAATAAAGGAAGATAATTTTAAGCAAGTTTTTGTGAAAGCTTTGAAGCAAATTATAAAATACTTTTTTTTTTATTTTTCTCCTTTGTCATAATGTCAATTTTCTTCAAATTTCTAAATTAAGTTCAATATCTTCCTAAGGGCATGTCCAAGAACTCAAATGATAATTTAGGAATCTACGTTAATTTTTATTTTTACCTGAAGTTTCTTTTTGAAAATAATAAGTCGGACATTCATGACACACTTGAATTTTATTGAAAAACTACTTTTTAAACATAAGGTAAAGAATATTCAATCAACATTTTTTAATGTTAATTGCGTTCCTAATTGAAAAAAAAATTAATTTGTAATAATGAAAAATTAAAAACTTCATAAATTCGAAATATAATAATATAGTATATATTATAATATATAGTTATTATATAATATAATTATAGTATAGTCTATAATAATTATACACGATATTGGATGTACAAATAATCTACTGCAATACAATTAAAATTTATTGGAATTTATCTAAATTAATTAAAAAATTAAAACTAGAAAATAACTTATTGAAAAGGTCAAATAAAGTTGAATTTAGATGATTTTTTACGTGCTATATGAATGAAATATTTTGTGAGGTCTTAAAGGTTTATATTAAAAAAATTAGTGCAAAAAAAATCCAGTCTATTAATTCCGAGAAGTCAGAAAAAGTTTTCGCCATTAAGGTGTATTTTTTGAAATTCAAGCCATGGAGATAACTTTTATTAAAACTAAATAATTTGAAGTAGGTAATTTGACACCAATTTCAGTTATAAAATAACTGTTTGAACTTTTGAGTATATTTTTCTGATGTTGATAGTAACGGTGAAAATAGTGAATATACTCGATAAAAAATGTGCTTCTCAGTAATTATAATAATTATTATTGTAGAATAGAATTATTATTACCATTATAGAATTTGTAATAAATAATAAACATATTTGTAAGTAACATAAAATTATTAGTTTATAAAAATATAATAATTAGAAGTTGTCGTCTACACATTTTTTTTGTATTTTGACAAGTTTTTAAAAAGAAAATTTAGAGGAATTCGCATTTGTCACAAAATGTTTTTTAATTCATATTTTCTGTATTTTGGGTTTAAAAAATCGCACATTTTTAAGACACTCATTATTGATGAGAATGTAAAAATAAATAGTACAATATTTTCTTTTTAAATCACTTTTTAACCTTCCACGTTTATGCATGTGTTCTTATAAACCTTTTACAGTTAGTAAAGCGGAAAGAATATACATGAGCAATGTAATTAAAATTATATTATAACTATATCTTTAAGGTTGACTAATCAGCTTTAATCTCCCTTGACTCATTCTTGATTTCTTTTATTAGTAAGAAATGACATTTAAAAATAGTAAAACAAATGAAACCGAATTTCTGAAAATTTGCACTACAGATTATTATTACAATTAAAAATCATTAAATTTATTTATTATAAATTCAATTAAGAAAGTGGATCATACATTTATATGAATTTTAGGTTATAAGGGACTGAAGTATGTGGATGAAAATGTCACTCTTTACCTAATAATTGTCGATTGAAAAAAGAAAACAAAAGCAATTTTTAACTATTGTACATACATACACATATACGTACCTTTAGTGCATTTAAATCAATGTCGTCAAGTGAACAATTGACGCTTGGTGTTAAAGTATGCGCCATCTTGATACTAGATTACTCACTGACAGTCTTTTTCTAAAATTATCAAGAAAAGGAAACGGTTCAAAGAACTCTTGTAATATTCAATTATGCACCCAATGAACTTTGCAAAGAAATGAAAAAAGAAAGAAGGAGCCGTGACATGTAATATTGAATTGCTTTAAAGGGACATGTGAAAAGTGTTATTTCGCACTACTATCTCATCTTAATGTTTTTCCTTAATAGTCAATAATAAAATAACTTTTCTGCAAATTACTCCAGTAACTTAATCCGTGAAAATAGACAAATATAACACATTGTTCATGGAAGACATACACTATGACAGCAATAGCAGTAAACTTTTCTCTTGCTGCATGATCTTCTCTTTAATGGTTAAATGATTTTTTGTTAAACAAATAGGCAGAACAGAGAGGTAAATATAAACAGACTTAGCTTCTCGTTCTTTGTTAAACAAATAGCGTTAAACTACCGATTAGCTAGAATCAATTACAGATATGAATCTAATTAATAACACCAAGTTTTCTGCATAATCTAAGCGGTTATTACAAATATATATGACAGGGGCGACAAACTTGACCACACTTGGCCAACTAGCAAGATTTGACATACGGCAATTCTACGATCTGTCGTCTGGATGACGTCATGTCGCTACAATCGCTTTGCAAGGATTAGGGTAGGTTCACAGGTTGCTGTCACATTCACAAAATCACGAATTCACGAGAGATAAGGGCGCTTGCATTTTTCAACAACCGGGACCTAGTCCAGACTGTTCTTGCTGAGAGGAAGAGAGATAAGAAGATACGAAGTCAATGCACTTCTTTTGCTCTCATTTGAAAAAAATCCCGGCCATTAATGCCTTCCTTTTTTTCCACTAGAAAATTTCTACTCAGCGAGTTTCTTTCTATATAATTCCACTCCATGCCTTAACATTTCTTCCTCAAGAAAACTAGAGACTTCTTCTTCCTGAACATTTGAATAAGACAGAAAGAAACTCGCTGCGTGGAAATCTAGTGTAAAAAAAGGACGGCATCAATCAATGACCGGGATTAGGTTTACTTACCCAACACTGCCTAGAGACTCATAATTACTTTCACAGCCCTGGTAATGTCAATCTGTCAACAAAATATTTTCCCATCCTTGGTTTCCATGGCTTGCTGTTTACCATTGTTTCGTATTTATTAAAAAATTTATTTTGTAACGTTGGTTTTTAGCTTTATTTAATGTTTAGAATTTAGAATGTTTGTACCTCGAGCCATTTATTTAATTGTACAGAATTAAGTTTAATATTAGGAAGTTTGAAGAGTGCAGAAAGAAGGTATTATGTGAATAAAAATATTTCTTATAATTATATGAATTATTTGTATTTGGAGAAATGTCAGTTGATCATCTTGTTTATTGGCATTCTTAAATCTTTTATTATTAAATTAACTTTTTTAAAACAACGGGACTATACGTCCGTCTAGTGGATAAACTAATTTGTCCGGGTACTGTCAAACAAATAAAATAGCCGGATAAAATATTTTTCTCCCTGTAACCGGATGATTAGGCTATGAAAGTAAATATTACTAAATGTCCGTCTAGTCGGACAATTTATCCCCATACAGTAGTAAAGATGCAGAGTTTTCATTATTAATTTCAATATTGGATCCGTTTCAATATACACATTCTAGTTTTTAACACATTTTAATGTGACTTGTATCACATACATAATAATTGTCATATGTATTTTACATATCTGTTTCATCCAAAAATGCCTAGTGGGTGGAGAAATATACATATGCAAAATTAAATTCAAATGATTTATCAAGTTTACTAAATGTCATTTTTTTAGAGTTGAGACTAATCTTACACAATAAATATTTTTGAAATAAAATTAAGGATTCAGTTAATTTGAGAACTCCTGTTTTAATTTATAATTAATACACTATCATCGAGTGAAAAACAATTCCAAATTAGCTTCTTCAAAATTCTAAACTGACAGTTAAGAGAATTTTAACCGAAATTCGTTAATTTTTATAAAAAATTAAATAAAACTTAGCTTTGCGACAACTGGCGTTGAAACCGTTGTCACAATCAAATTACTTTAAGCAGTAAAATTCACTATTTCATTTAGTAGTTTTAGTGATAAAGAAGTATTAAATTATTAATACTTATTAAATTTGAATAGAAAATGTAGTTGATGCTTATATAGGGCAAAATTTATCAAGTGATACAAGTGGAAAAAAGAAAGTTCTCGGATATGCGGATTTATGCGGATTTTCATAAGCTTTGAAATAATAAAATTGGAATAGCTCTAAGTTAATTTTTTACTAAGTTATGGCAATTTTTATTAATTTCGACGACAAATCGGACGGATTGAAATTTTTTTTTATTCCCGTCATTTTTTGATATTTTTTAGTACCCATCGAAAAACTTCTAAATTTTGAGACTTTTTTCTCAAGTTCTTGAATTTTAAAGAAAACCGCTTTTTTATAGTTTTTTGCTTATAACTTTTTTAAAAAAGCTTCAAATCGAAAAACTTGCTGAAAAAATATTTTAGTTTTTTTATTTACTTTTCGAAAAAAATACAACAAAATTATGTAAATTATGTAAAGTGTTTTAATATGTGATTTTTAAACTTTAAACTGTATTTTTTAAAGAGAGTGCAAATATTATTAAAACTGTTAATTCTCATCGCGCGAGAAGTGCTGGATATCAATTTATAATTTTAAAATAATATTATTTTTCGAGTAAATTTAGATTTCAATAAAATTTCTATGTTTTACTTTCAAAAATGATGCAGATAAAGTTCCGAACGTTCAAATGAACGAAATTTTTAATCCACTATTTTTAAAAATTCAGAACTGCCCTAAAATATTATTTTATGTAAAAGTTATTAGTTTTCAAGTCTTTATTGTTTAAAAATAATTGTCGATTTTCATTAAAAAAGCATATTTTTACAAAATTAAAATGAAAAGAAAGCAGTTCGTTCAAATGAACGTTCCGAACTTTAGAAACATCAAAAATGTTCAATAATTCCTACAAAAATAATCTCTCCTTTTATTTTATTTATACCTTTTATTTTTAATTTTACTCTGGACTTCCTACAGAGAAGATTTCATGCAGCTAAAGCGATGGAAAAATGTTTGAAACTAATTTTATAGATATTCAAATTTAGCTGGGAACAATAGCCCCAAGCACGGGGCTAATAAAAACTTAGAAATTTTATAACTTCGACAAAGAATTTTTCTTTTTTATCTAACTTATGGAAAATCTTCAGAAGGATGTTCACAACGTAATTTCATAGTAATTATTATTTCCTTTTATAAATCTGAATTTTAATGAAGAGTTGAAGAAAAAAGTAGCATTTTTCTGAAAATAATAGCCCCGGGTGAGGGTAACTATTAAAACTGTTGTTTTAAAGATAATTTCTTTAGGAAAAAGTTTTGATTCTAAAAAAACGAATTGATTCGTATTAATATTGATATAATATAAAATAAAAACTTCTAAAAACTTCTGTTTCATTATTTTGACATTTACAACTTTTTCCCAATGAGGAAGCCGAAATGTTCATGAAATGAATATAATTCTCCACTTTCTTCATTTAAGAACTATTTCAATTACAAAGGAAAATATCATTAAAATTAACATTAACAAATTTTCAAGAATCCAGAATTACAGTTTTCTAAAAAAATTATTGTTTAATGCAAAATTTAACTTAATTTTATATTTTCTGTTTAATTTTTAAAAAACATTTTTGTTAACATTTTTAAAAATTTGTTATATTTACTGCTCCACTATTCTTTAGCAGGAGACTGCATCCTGAAAATAAAAGAAAAATATAAAATTTTAAATAAATATTATTTAAAGATAAATTTTAATTGAGAATAATTTTTTTTGCAAATTATATACTTGATTTTTTAAATTTGTTGAAATTAATATTAATATATTACATCTTTTCGCAGTCATAAGCGACTTTTTAGTTCGAGGTTAAGTTAGAAAATAATTAGTTAATTGAAAATAATTTTTTTCGCAAATTATATAATTAATTTTTTAAATTTGTTGAAATTAATATTACTACATTACATCTTTTCGCAGTTACAAGCAACTTTTTAATTTTGTTGAAATTAATATTAATATATTACATCTTTTCGCAGTTACGAGCGACTTTTTAGTTCGAGGTTAAGTTAGAAAAT
>WNHD01003313.1:0-13875 GCA_011057455.1 Ganaspis sp. Gsp50
TATCTTGGTTGCCAATCCTGTGCCAATATTGGACCAATATTGATAGCCAATGTTTATTAAGAGTTCGAAACCTTGGCGGCCAATATTCGACCAATATTGCATCAATATTGAATGACCAAGGCTTGGCATAGGTGTGGACAACCCAAGCATTATCCAAGATTGGTCCAATATTGGTCGCCGTTATTGGACCGGTATACGGAGTTCCGGCTCCCAATGTTGGACCAATATTGGACCCATGCAAAATTTCTTACTGGGTAGTTTAAGACATATTTGTAGCTAAATTGTCCGGATTGGTTTTTTTAGTTTTGTGAAATTATACGTAGCGTTGACAGACACATGATCATAAACTATGTATTTTGTACCTCAGAATTATTGTACATTATTGTACGCATCTATCACGCATGCGAGGCTCAAAATTCAAATTGACATATAAGCAAAAAAATTTTAATATGTCTACTACAAAGAATTGACTTCAATTGTTATAATACGTTTATATGTATATTATCAATTTACAATAAGTATTTGAGAATATAAATATTTCTAAAATTTTGTCATAAAAATTTAGAAATAAAAATTAAGGCACAACAATAATTTGAAACAAAGCTTTTATTATTACAATTTGTATTTCAATATACTTTTACTTATTTTATCAGTCTTGTTCTTACTGTAAATAATCCTTTTAGTTTTTTACAGTATAAAACAGCCTTTTTCTAACTTAAAAGATTAAATAAACTTTGAAATTTAAATCCCAGTACTTATTATATCATGAGGTAAAGATGCTTATATAAATTAAAAGTTTAGTTATAAAATAATTCCATGAAAAATTTGAAATTAGTGATCGTCGTAAATTCAATATTGCACAATACCCCGTGTAGAAATTCCCCGATTACGGCCCAAGTAGGGAATGAAACACAGGGCCAGATCAGGGCCTGACATGGCCATAACATTCCCGGTGTGGCCCCGTTTCATTCCCTAATTGGGGACGCCCTACCTGGGCCCGGTCGGGGCCATGGCAAAATTTCTACACGGGACACTGAGCACGAGTTGATTTGTTTTGAACTGGACGTAGCCAACGAAATTTGGGAAAGCTTCTCTTGCCATTTTTTTTTATAATTTTGAATAAGTTTCGAAGTTTTTGTATAGGTGTCACCGCGAATTCTTTTAACTCTTTCTGGTGTTTCTAAACAACTTCTTTTTCTATCTCTAATTATTATTTTCACTTTTTTTCTTGTTCCCATTCTCCATCTTAACGATTCCAGAACTGATTTTTTTACATTAAGTTTTCCAGTAATGAAACAAGTGAGCAACACGGTGATAGCCAATACTTTAAATTTCGATTGATTTTATTAAAATCGAACTAAGTATATTATGATTTGTTAATCACATTATACTTTTTTCTTTGGTTAAAACTTGAAATCGATTGATCCATTCAGTTTTATGTAAAGAAAAACAGTTAAACTCTCATTGGATATTATATTTTTTAATAGAATTTTAAAATATTTGATAAGATTTTCAAATTATGGTACATTTAAGCGATATTGTACGCATAGGATTGTACATTGTATAAGAAAAAAATTATTGTGCAATTACATAATTATGGTACGGTCTGGCAACGCTATTTATAACTTTGTCAATTAAACATCAGTAAGCAAGTGTGCCAATTTTACATAATCAACATAATTATATTTTGTAAAACATAAATATATAAATGTATACATAATTATTGTTAATTGAAAATTTGTCATAAAATGTGCATTCTGTTGACAAAGGTTTCGAGGCTTAATAGTACAGTGAGACATTAAAGTGGACAGGAATTTGAGCAAAGTTTGAGGTTTAAAGACATGTAACAGGATATAGAAGATGACTATTGTTGCTTTAAGGCAATTTGAGGACAAGTAGCAAAGTAGTTGGGAGTTATTGTCTTAGGTTGCTCGACGAGTAGCAACCAGATAAGCAGACGGACAGGCCGCCGCGTGACTAACCCTCTGCTGCTGCTGCTGCAGCTGGTTGCAAATAATCGATTCGCTAAAATTTCCTTCGTTTCAGTCATGCGCAGCTTATTTCAACCCCAAACGCGGCAGAATACGCACCATGAGGGTGTGGGATGGAAACCTTTTCAAAATATCCGTAGAGTGTCGCCTCCACTCAAATCACAGAAGCGCTTGCGTCCTTAAAGCGCGGCAGGGGAAAATTTAAATTTTTTCTCAAATGTAGGAGTTCACTGCTCCAGACATGCTGAAAACCATGGCTTAAGGTTCAGTAGGTTAAGGTTCTTTCTGGCAGGGTGGGTCCTGCATTTCTCTCTCTCTTCCTCTTTCTCTCTTTTTTCTCTCCTTTCTTTTTTACTTGGTCAGAGAAAGGGAGTCTCGTTTCTTTGGATTGGTGAAAAAACCCAATAAAGATATTGTTGGTTCGCACTGAAAGGGATGCTAAAATTTTTGCTATCAAGGGATGTCATCTTTTTTGTTTTCTTGATAATTGAAAGAACCAATGGTATTATTTATACAAGACAATGTCACTCTTTATAAGAAGGAATAAAACTCTAAAAATCAATGGTATTGTTTAGATGGAAAAGAAAGATAGCCAGTTTAAGAAAAATGGTTCTATGGAGTATCAGCTCTGGGAGGATTCTGGAATAACTGCGAAAATATTTTAGAAGACGAATCTTAAAAATCTTAATAAAAAAAAGACGATAGCTTCAGACAAATAATCAATAATCGATTTATTTAAAAAATCTTATCTTAAAAAATAGTTCTATGGAAATGATGGAATAAAGCTATTTTAAAGAAAAGCTCTGGTAAAACACTAGAAATATCTGAAGAGAACACTATAGAAGGGATTTACAACACTTTATCTTTCTTAAGGGTATGTCAATGTGTGATAAATTTTATATATCGTGGCTTTTGTGTATAACACATGACAATATTGATCTGCCCTTAAAGTACATTAGAAGCATTGTGGAAGAACAATTTTAAAGTATACATAAACTGGAAGTATTCCAATATTAAAAGAAACTTGTCTAGAAAAATTAAAAGAATTTAAAATATGCTAAAAAAATGTAGTATTCTAAAAATTTTTGATGCATCTCAAAACGATGTAGGAAATATGTAACAACCGTAGAACAATTGAACGAATCTTATAAAATTCCTGTAAGAATCTAAAAACAATCACGTAAGATTTCTACAACGCTGGAAAAATTCTATAGGACAATTGCAGGAAATCTGAACTATGGCTAAATTCTAGTACTCTGAAAACATTTAAAAACTCTTGTAACATTCAAGAAACTTCCTGCAAGAAATTTAGGATCAAATTACCTTAACAATTTTGAAAGAATCCTGGAACAATTTTAGAAGAATTCTAATATTCTGGTAGTCTTTGGTATACAATGCTGAAAGAATTCTACAAAATTTCTCGCAAAATTGTATACAGAACAAACGAAAGAGTAGAATTTGGAACATTTACGAGAGTTGTAGAACTATAACGAAATTCTATGTAGAACTTTGCTACAATTTCGAAACATTTGGGAATGAATCTAAGAAATTTTTTTTTAAGAATTCTGAAAAAGAAGAAGAAAAAGAAGAAGAAAAGGAATCCTGAAAAACAGAAGAATTTTGAAACTCTGTCAAAATTCTACAATTCCATCAGAATCTTATAAGAATCCTAGAAAATTTCTGAATGCAGAAAGAATTTTAGAACCCTGTCAGAATTGTAAAACGTTTTTCGTGACAATTTTATAATCATTCTAAAAGAATAGAAAATTACTGAAAGAATCCTGGAAATTTCTAATAGAATCGTTGAGAATTACTAACAGAGTCCTAAAAATTTCTGATAGAATCATTGAACATTTCCAAAAGGAGTCTTACTCTCTTAATTTGAATCAATCAAAATTTCATTGATTTGAAATCAAAGACACCTTCTGGCTACTTAATCAGCAAAATGTGTCTGCAAATCAGTGAAATTTCACTGTTTCCATACACTGAGGAAACGACTCTGTTAATATAGCACCTGCAAACTGAGTTGTTGAATTCAACCGAGTAAAACGGTTACTTACAAACAACTGATGATTATATGTAAACTTGTTAGTCGGCTATAAAATTAACCAATAGAAGTTTGCAAGTGCTACTTTAAATCTGAATCAGTGAAATTCCACTGATTCTCAATAAATAGTCGTTGATTGAAATAGCTCTTTTTATCACTTATATTCAGTCAAATTTCGCTAACTAAATCAGTGAAAAACTACTCTCTAAATCTGAATTAGTCAAATATAACTAATTTAGTAGTAAAAAGTCAGACACTGATTCAAGTACTCAAATATAACTAATTATTAATCAAAAATAACTAATTTATTAATTAAATATGATTAATTTATTAGTCAAAACATCACTAATTGAATTAGTTACTTTTTGACTTATATTTAAGTTTGACTTATTTATTTTTTGACTTATATTTAAGTTTGACTTATTTATTTTTTGACTTATAATTAGTTATATTTGACTAATTGAATCGGTGACTGACTTTTTACTATTGAATTAGTTATATTTGACTAATTCAGATTTAGAGAAAAAATTCACTGATTTTATCAGTAACAATGTCACTGTGTTACTGATTTCATCAGTGAATCTTCACTGCTTCCTCAGTGGGTTCACTACGAAAACAAGTGTTTCAAATATGAGGATAAAACGTCTCAAAATGAGACACTTGTTGTATCGCTGATTCTCAGTAAAATTATAATTACTCCGAAAATCAGCGTAATTTTCGCTGATTCAGATTTAGAGAGTTTATTAAGTTTCAGTTCTCTTTAAATCTGAATTAGTAGTTTTTTACTCTTAAAGAGTGCGGATTCGTTTACCTTTTGAAATAGTAAGAAATTTGACTATTAATTAATAGAAAACTACTAATTTATAGTAGAAAACTACTAATTGGTAGTAGAAAATTACTAATTTTAAATAGTAAATTATTTTACTTACTATTTAAAATCAGTAATTTAAAATCAGTAATTTTACTAACAAATTAGTAATTTTCTACCACAAATTAGTAGTTTTCTACTAATTAATAGTTAAATTTCTTACTATTTCAAAGGGTAAACGAATCCGGACTCTTTTAGATTTAGAGAGTTACTTTCAACGGATACAATTTCTCAGTGATAGCCAAAAGTGTGTTACTGATTTGAAATAAGTAAAATTTCGACTGATTTTCATTAAGAGAGAAGCCAATTGTAGAAAAATGTTACAACTCTATTACTCTCTAAATCTGAATTAGTCACTTTTGACTGTAATTGAACAGCACCGAATCGTTTATTAAATGAATTAGTAACAGTTTTGACTAATTTTTAGTCAATAGTGACTAATTCTCAGTAGAAAACTGCATATTCATTATGTAAAGTTTACTAATTCAATTAGTCAGGGTTACAAAATGAATTTGTAGTTCTCTACTGAGAATTAGTCACTATTGACTAAAAATTAGTCAAAACTGTTACTAATTCATTTATAACGATTCGGTGCTGTTCAATTAGTCAAAAGTGACTAATTCAGATTTAGAGAATAGAACTCTATCAGGAATGAGTTGGAATTGAAGAAGACAAGTATTTTGGAAATGAAAAAGAATGGAAAGTAGAATGCAACGCACGTGTTTAAAGAAACGACAAAAGGAATATCGCATGATGGGTTGAACATTTAGGGATGGAAAGTTGACACGTTTGGAAGGATTTTTGCAGATATTGAGAAATGGTCCGGGTCTTAAAATTAATCAGGCCATGAATCCATAGTGTGCGGAGGATCGTCGGTTCTGCCGGTTTTTCTCGAGGAACGCGTTGGAAGGAGAAGTACGAAGCTGAGAGTAGCAAAGGGGTGGTTTTGGGAGATGGTGGTCCAGCAGATAGATAGGGAAGTAAAGAGTTGGAGGAACGTCGACGAGGAGACAGGGGCGACAAGGTTGCCGTGAACGGAAGGGGTAGGAGCGGACGGGCTGCGCGAGAAAATCGGGGGTGGAGAGAGAGAGATATAGCAAGTGGAGAGTGGTGGTGTAGAGCAGAAGAGCGCTGGGGTGGAGGCGTAGGGTTGCCCGGGCGGGGAGCGGCAAAAACGAAGATGGCGGACCTCGCGACGCCCGTCCTCCACTGACGGTTCCAAGAACGACCGGCGGTACGTGACACCTGCAAAAATCCACGACTTTTCATGTCATTTTTCCCCCGTCGTGGATATCTCCTTCTCGTGTCTAGGTGTCTCTTTTGCAATTTTGCAATCAAGCAACGAGATGCAGAAAAGTGTAACTCTTTTCAACAAAGTGTAACTCTGTCCCTCTCTTTTTGCTTTTGGCAAGCTTTTTCAAAGTGATTTTTAGTTTGTTGCCTTGTCAGTGTAATCGATTTGACTGAATTGTACGTCCCGAGTAAGCAAGATGTAAATCAATGGGATAATGCAGGATTAACGGCTGAGGAGGGATTAGTCATTGAGTATCAGTGGAGTTAAGGAAATTGATGATGGTTGTGTCTGTTACTGTTGAATAGATTTATTTTACTAGAGAAAATTGGAGTGTCATTATAGCTGTTTTAAGAGGTTAGTTAATGACTTGGTGCGGTGATTGGTGAATTACGTGACTGAGGTGTGATCAAGTGTCGGTTGCAATTAGTGAAAGGCGATAAGGACTTGTTGGGTAAGTAAGCAGTGACAGCCAGAGGATCTGGGGCAATTGTAAAGAGGTTCATGTCGAGGGGAGAAACGAGTTGAAATAAAGTTGATGAGATCATTGGGAAGCATTACGATGAAGGTCGAAGTAGAAGATGGATTCGTCTGAGTAAGTCGAATTAATCTACGACCTATCGTAATGCCGCGAAGGTGCGCGCGCGCGGTCATGTCGTAACACGGTGCCGTCCTCGAGTCGCGAGTGCTAATACTTAACCTCACTTTCGTATCGCGTAGTAGTGCGTGCTCGACCCTGTCGTGATACGACCTACATAGGGTGACGTGCTGACAGGTTAGAAGGGACGTGACCTCGTCGCATCCGTTTGAGGGTGTGTCCATGGGGTGTCGCGATCGGGTCCGAGTTTCGACGCATACGCGTGTATCGTCGTCTTCATCATTGTCGCTGTCGTGGTCATTGTGCGTCCTTGGACGAGTGTGATAATCGGCGGTGACGAGGAGATAGAGCGTGGTGATACTGCCGCGTGTTCAGGATGCAGCATGAACCTCAGTGTCCTATTGTGGAAGCTCGCGAGCCTCGGCAGGGGGACTACGTGCAGCAAGAGGAGCAGGTGCTTTCGGGCATCGAGAGGGATCACGCGGAAACAGTTCAGGTGTCCAGTGGGTGGCGGCACTACTGCTGGAAGAGGGTCCCCTGTCTCTTGCAAGAGGACGAGGGTTCGTGGGTCCCGCTGTCACAACTGCAGCAGCAGCGAGCTGCTGTCGATTGTGCACCACTGGCCCAGGGGAACTTCTAAGGGCCCCGCCAACCCGGACCGTACAGGCAGGTTCCTGGTCCATCGGTCCGGGACACGTACGAGCGGGGCTGATTCCGTTGAGAGGAGAGCCGCCGGCGGGCGAGTCAGACGACCCTTTCTCTGGATTGACTTGTTGCAAGGGGAACCATCAGCAGGGAGCACAAGTTGCGTCTGCAGCCAGGGGATCGACCAAACTCGGGCAGAACGTATGCAAGCTGCACAGGGTGTTATCGTGGAGGAAGCTGTATGCGTGGAAAGCTTACCAGAGAGCAGGCTCGAGGACCATCGGTTACCGGAATCAGAATCGTCTTTTGGTGAGATCGAGAGCCGTCGAGGACGGCAAACAGGCGAAAGCCAGCAGCGTACGCGTGAGGCGAAAGGCGGGCTCAAGCCTTCCTGGCAGCGATGCGGGGCCTCCCGCAGCACGGCATACGCGAACACAAAACGCACAGCCTCTCTATTTGCACTTGGAGGTGTCCTCCTCAAACGGTGTTTGTCGAGCCCCCAGCAACATCACAAAGTGGGATCACCAAGAAGGAAGAAAGTTGCGCCTTCGCTCGGCGGTCCTCGTCAAGGAGCGTCGACGACAACGACAACGACCTGGGGATCTCGAAAGAGTCCCCAATCTCATGCCCATGCGACTCGACCCGCCCCGACTCTCGGGACCACCCAGCAAAACAAAGCCATCTGCAGCACAGGCTAAACACTCGAGAAAACTCAAATTATCTTCCTTTAGTCACTCGTTCAAACACTCTCGGATCTCTTGCTTCACTCAACCCATCAAGCACCAACAAACCTCTTACCATAAACCACTCACATCTCCCACAGAGACTGAAAAAGTCCCCTTCAACTCTCCCGAGCATCACATTTTCCAAGACACAGTGTCGCCGTTGTTTTCCACTGAAAATCCATACTCGTGTTACGTCTCCATCAGCGAACGCTATCATCCATACCTTCATCGAGACTGGGTCACCAGACCAAAGATTCTCTTGCGAAAATCAGCTGCCTACCAAAACACTCTCATCGCGAGTTACAACACCAATTCCCTTGCGGACACAAAGTCCCAGTTCTTGGGCTTACCTTTTATCAATGTGCTTAATTACACTGCCTTTATTCATCAAGCTGACAACCCAGTCAGTAGTCAGCAGAAACAAGTACCGAAGAATCAGCGGAAATGTGATACTCGAGAAGAATTCGAGGCAAATACCCTGCCGGCGGAAATTGGCAAACAAGTCGAGAGATCGAAACGTGCCAATAATGATTTACCTGAAACGAGCACGTGCGTCGTCGTGCCAGGTGGACACTTGTTCGATGCCTTCAAGTCCACAAGAACTATCGCGGGTGAAACGAGCGACGAGAGCTTTTTCAACGAGACTCATCTTTGCGACAAGAATTTTTCACGTACTAAAAGCAAGAGCGAAAAGGCCCCTTCACGATCTCACTGTTGTTGTAAAGACAAAGACTCCGATGACTTTAGAAGCGACAAAAGTGACTGCTTGTTTAAAGGCAAGAGAAGAAACAAGAACAAAAGCAACCCTTACACTGCCCTATTCTCAAAGTCAACTAGTCACGAATATCGTGAGAGTAAACTTTCTCCTTTCAAGGATGTTAATCCTCATTTCTCGAAAACTAAAAGAGCAAAAGAAACGAGTTGCTCGTCAAGACAAAGCTACCCATTGTTTTTCATCTTGTATCTTATGGTATTGCCCCTGTTGTGCTCGAGCAGTCCTTCAGCCTTGGCACAAAAATCGCCCCTTTCTCGTAACGAAGATCACCCGCAACGCAACGCTTCATTTACGGCTCAGGAGTACAGCCCGAGCAACAATTTGCGACAAGGTCAGCAGGTTGTGCAAGAGCGCGAGAAAGGCCACCCTTACAACGAATACACTTGGGAGGTGAACCAAATTAACCCGTGGCTGTCGGCCTGTGATCTAGCGGGTCCAGCTCCAGCTGATCTTCAGGGCAGTTGCGGTCCCCCGGAGGTTCCTAAATATTGTCCCATTCCCTGTAGGCTCAAGTCACCGGGTGATGGCAACTCTGTCTTTCGTGAAGTGATTGAGAGACTAGAACTGATAAGTGGCAAAATAAAGAGGAGGAAGTCGAGATCGTGGAAGGGCATGAAAAGGTCGACGGGGGCCGCTGAAGAGGTGGAGGAAGAGAAGATGAAGAAAAAGAAGAAGGAGGATATTAATGAGAGAGAATCAAATCGCGGAGGCAGGAAGTCGCGAGCGGACACGAGTCCTGGCAAGGGGACGGCTCCGGAACAGTGCCTTTTTTACCTTGAGGAGTCGCACAAGAGAGACATCTGTCGGGATGATTTTGGTCGGGGTAGTCCGCTGAGTTTTTTAACCCCGAGGGAGAATCGATATTGGTTCACGAGTGGCCTGCGTCTACGGCACTGCTGCGAGCACGCGGTGGTTAACGCCCTGACGCCTGGCAAAGAAGGTCCGCTTCAAGATGTTTTGAATGGGGGCAAAAAATGCGTTGATGCCTTGGATAAACTACTTCTAGTCGATGCCCTCGCCGCCAGGCTACACTGCGAGTTCGAGGAAGTATTGGCGCGATACGACTGCGGGCAATCGTACTCGGTCATCCACAATTGCACCCACTGCAAGGTCAGTTCAATATTTATCTCTAACATCACCAATTTCAGCTGTTATAGTCCAAGAGCTGGTGAACGTTTTACCGTAAGTACTATAGACCGGTTGGCATTTTTTTACAAGCTTTTCGATTCCCAATGAATATAAAAACATCGGTCTGGTAATTTATATCCGGTTCCTAATTAGTGTAATTAGTTAATGAAATTGCAAAAAATAGGCCAAGTACGAATAACAAATTATTGCAAACACTGCTGTACTCGTAATAATAGTTATAAAAAAAACTTAAAGCAGATATGAAAGCATATTAAAAAATTAGATTTTTTGTGTTAACACTTTTTTTTTAAAAAAATTTTTTTTAACAAATTGTGGATACCCCAAAGTGTTATATACAAGAAATGAAAATATTATTTTTTACAAAATCTAACAACGCCATTCGAATCTACGGGAGAAATTACTAGAAAAACATCTGCAACATACATTCTTTTCTTTGTATACCTATGATAAAAAATGTTATAAACAATTAAAATGTTTCGTTACTTTTTAATGACTGCATAATTAAACTATAAATATTATCAAAAAAGTGAAAATAGAAATAAAAATATATTAATAAAGCAGAATTTTTCGAATTTGAATCAAAAAAATTTTTTTTAAACAATTTCATTTCAATTAATATTATTCTTCAATCAATTTTGAAAAATGTTCGATAATAATCAAATTTTTATAATTAACAATTTCCGAAAGGATCAATAAAAAGTATCTATATTCTTGTTTTCACTTTTCTGTTATTACTTGTGCAAGTATTTCGTATTTGTAGTTTAATTACACCGGCACACGAACAAAAATTAATTTCGAGTGCTAAAGACGTCACCAGTCACTTCTTATGTATTTTGTGTCGCTGAATCCGAATCCGAGGTTAGAATGCAAAAGTTAGTTCGCATTTTCTTTGTAACCTCAAAAAACAATAAAATTAAGTTTAAATTGTTGTAGAATTTGTAAATACTGTTTAAAAAAATCAAAACTTACACTAATATAATCTATGAAGTATTACCTTTAATTTAAGCCCAGAAAATTTAAAAAATATTTAGTGGTTCCCGAGATATGAATAAAAACGTAAGCTCATGTTCTTCTTAGAAGTCACTATTTTCAGATACAATCTCAGTTTGTCCTATTTCCATGCGCGGACGTTTTGATTCATATCTTGGAAACTACTGAATATTTTTGAAATTTTTTGGGCTTAAATTAAAGATAATACTTCACTGATTACATTAGTGTAGGTTTTAAATTTTTTAAATTGTATTTACAAATTTTACAACAATTTAAACTTAATTTTGTTATTTTTTGAGATTAGAAAGAAAATACGAACTAACTTTTGAATTCTAGCCTCGGATTAGGATTCAGCGACTCAAAATACATAAGAATTGTCTGGTGAGGACTTTGGCACTCGAAATTAATTTTTTTTGTGTGCCGGTGTTATGCAAGTAATAAAATGTAAAGGAAAAAATTTTGTGGTTTAGAATATTTTTTATCATAGGTAGAGACAAAAAAGGTGTCTGTTGCAGATGTTGTTTTAGTAAGTTTCCTCGTAAATTCGAATGGCTCAGATACATTTTGTAAAAAATAATTTTGTTATCAATTGTTTATAACAATTTGTTTGAAAAAATGGTCTAAAAAATTTTTTTTTGTTTTAATTTTAACAAAAAATTCTGCTTTTTTAATATATTTTTATTTCTATTTTCACTTTTTTGATAATATTTGTAATTTAATTAAGTAGGCATTAAAGCGTAAGGGAACATTTTAATTATTTATAACATTCATTATCATAGGTATACAAAGAAAGAGATGTATGTTGCAGATGTTTTTCTAGTAATTTCTCCCGTAGATTCGAATGGTGTCGTTAGATTTTGTAGAAAATAATTTTTTCATTAATTGTTTAGAACAATTTGCTTAAATTTTTTTTAAAAAAAGTGTTAACACAAAAAAATCTAGTTTTTAAATATGCTTTTATATCTGCTTTAATTTTTTTTTATAATTATTATTACGAGTACAGCAGTGTTTACAATAATTTGTTATAAATGTTTAAGTCGGTCTGGCAGTACTTTGGAACCGGATAAAATGGTCTGGCAATCATTTTCCCAAACTTCTGAATATGTCGAAATTCATGTGTAAAAATTTGAACCGGTCTAAAGTAGTTACACTTTGCCTATTTTTTTTGCAATTTCATTAACTAATTACACTAATTAGGAACCGGATATAATCTACCAGACCGATGTTTTTTACTCGTTGGGCATCCAAAAGCTTGTAAAAAAAATGCCAACCGGTCTAAAGTACTTACGATAAAACGTTCACCAGCTTTTGGTCTATTAATGTTTCATTAAACCTTTCAATCAAACATCGCTCTGATTCATTTTCTGCTAACTCAAATCGTCTCATGTTTACCATCGCAAAAGTTAAATTCAATTGATTCAATGCCTACAATTGAACGTTGAACGATTTCCATTTTTAATCGCAACCTGTTTGAATTTTTCACTCCGGATCATTCAATAGTCAGGTTTACTAGCGATTGCAGGCAAGTTGATGCCAATTCGATAAATTTTAGAAAAACGTGCAATTCTGTTAGAATTTAAAAAACATGCAGTTTCACATTTTTTTTCTAAATTTAGTATTTCTTACTTACGTTTTTTTCTAAATTGTACACGGAAAGAGATTTTATATCCAAATTCAATATAATCACTTTTTAAAGGGAGACTATTCGTGATTTGCAACAAAAAATAAACATAGAGACGCTTCAACTTTTTTATCAATAGAATTAGAATGTAATATAGTGTTTATAATAAAGTTCTATTCTACTTTTAAAACTTTATATTCACACTATTAAATTTTAATTCACTCTCTCTAAATCTGAATAAGTGAAATCTACTTATTGTTAAGTCAAAAGTCTTCCACCGCTTATAAATATAAGTGAAATTTCACACGAAAATAAGTGAAATTTCACACGAAAATAAATGAAATTCCACACGAAAATAAGTGACAATTTCACAAGAAAATAAGTGAAATTTCACAAAAAAATAAATTAAATTTCACACGAAAATAAGTGAAATATCACACAAAGATAATTGACAATTTCACGCGAAAATAAGTGACAATTTCACACAAAAATAAGCCACAATTTAATTTATTGAAATGAGTGAAAGACTTTTGACTTAAAAATAAATAGATTTCACTTATTCCGATTTAGGAAGTTGATAAAAAAATTGAAGAGTGACTATATTCAAATTTAAGTGCAAATTCGAATAGTCTAACCTTAAATACACTCTTATCATTGATGAGAATGTAAAAAATGACTGTTGAATTTGTCAATTGATTTAATTAAATTTAATAGTTAAATGTTTTCCGTGTAATTAAAATTTAGACTTTACCACTTTAGTTGAAATTGTAGCATACTATTTTTTTCAAATTTTAATTAGAATTAAAGGTAAATTGTTAAAACACGTTTCCTAACAGTCATTTTTGATTTGGAGTTGTTTTACTTTAAATGAATGAAACATGTTTAAAAAAACCTGTAACAATTGTTAAAAAGTTTCTGACGATTATTCGTATAAAATAACCAGTGAAAGGTTTTTCTGCAAATCTTACATTTCTTTTGTATAACAATTTTTTTGTAGAAAAAATTTCTTTTTTATAAATAGTGAGCCTCTATGTGGATTTTATACATTACTTTATATATGAAGTTGAAGAATTTTCTCTACACTGAGAGAAAAGAATTCCTGAAACAAGAATAAAAATATACTTACAACTTATTCTTGTTTCAAGAATATTTTCGATTCGTTATAAGAATTTTTA
>WNHD01003314.1:0-12941 GCA_011057455.1 Ganaspis sp. Gsp50
GGGCCGGTAGTAGTTCGCCGGTTATTTTTTGTTTATATTTTTGTTTACCATCCCCACATACCCTCGGATTCGGCCCCGAGGGATCTGTATGCAGATTTTGCCAAATTTTCCCTAAGCAAAAAAAAAGAAAAAAAAAAAAAAATAATCATATTTCGGTATTATATTTGTTTTAAATTTCTCTTGAGCGCAAGAGATAAGAGTAGATGGAAACTTAGGATTTCCAGCAAGTGGGATTATCTTGGAAGGACGGACCCAAATTTTCCAATCAGGACCTTCAGTCCTAATATCTTACTTGCATTTATCTTGTTCCGCCCCATTTTTTCCTCCACTCCTGGAAACCCTATTTTGGCTAAAAATCCTAGAGGGAGAAAATATATAAAAATCGAAACTCCGTTATAGTTCAGTAGTCAAATATCAAGCTTCAAAATCTACAAGACTAAAATTCTAATTCCAATTCTTACAAATTCTAAATCGTACAAAACAAACATATATATTCTCTTCTCTGGGATTTTGAGACCATCCACAATATTTCAATTAAAAAGGAAACAAAATAAAAAGTAAGTTTATACGTAAATTTTGCTATCTTTTCTTTCTAAACAAACTTTCCTTATTTCCCAATTCCGAGAAATCTTCGTTCGTTTAGCGGACCACTATTTTCTCAAACCTAATTTTTGACAATCGAATATTTTCCCCTTTTCCAAAATCTATAAATCCTTCCGTTTAGCTGTTGGTTATAGATTTGTATCCTTTTAAATTCAACCCCAATTTAAATGAAAATCGGTTTAAATAAATCGAACGCTGAGTTATTAAGCGAAATCTTAGACTCAAAAAGTGTAAGTATTTAATCACAATTGTGTTGCGTTTCCGGTCGTAACAATAGAAAACAACCTATGCTGCCGTACCCCATGTAGAAAAATTTCGTGGCGCTAGCTAGCAGCGAGAGATTGTATGAAAAATTACCATACTAGCGCAACGAAATTTTTCTACACGGGACGAAATAAAAACTTAGGTAAGTAACAATGCCAGTATTGTTCTTTACCTAAGTTTTTATTTCCTATGGCAGTATGAATATTATAAACTCTTATAAGTTTCAACAAACGTCACCTGACCATTTTAATTTTGAATTATATTTATAAACAGTGATCTCAAAAACAGCAGGTACCACATTTGAAACAAATAAGATCAATTTTAAAATCATATACCATATTGGGTCCGACATTATGCTACCAAAATTTAAAATATTGAAAAATTAAGACAAGATATGTAATTAATGACTTTAAAAACCTACATGTACCCAATTTCAGTCAAATCGTATCAATTTTAAAAACATTTTTTTATATTAGTTTCCCCATATTGTAGACGCCTTCTTGAATTTTAAAAAATTAACACTAAATTTTGTTACGTGGTTTTAGGTAAACCCGCCACAAAAGTGGTTCCACCGTGGTCACACCGAGGACCACTTTAAAGTATGTTTTTTTTTTAATTTAGGTGACCTAGGTGCGGCCAATTCAATCACACGAAAATCACTTTAAGTCAATCCATTTTGCGCCCACAGATGACTTTAATAGGAGTACTCGCATTCGCCTGGACCGCCTGCAATAGGCTTGCTCGCCAGTGGGTAGGAAACTGTGGTAAACCTACCCAGAGTAGAATCGGTTACCGACAGTCGGGTTTCAACGGTGCTCGCCGGATAATGTATCGACAGCGCACCCTCGGCGTCTAACCTCCCACTCGAGTTATCTCACGAGTCGGAGAAAAATCCTGGTCTAACGGGGCCTCGAACCAGCAATGGTTCGCAGCGTCCGCAAAAGTCCTAGCTCTCATCCAACTGAGCTAACTCGTCGTTTTACCACTGCTCGAATCTAAAGTATGATTTATTTTAACGTAAAAATAAAATAATCGCGATTCACGAGCAGAAGTCACACTCAACCTTTATTGTTATTTTAATTTCCGTAATAATTGTCGGCGGTTCCTGTTTTGTTAATCTAATTGGATTGATAAAGAAATCTGATTTTGTTCTTTAAAAAAAACCGTCGACCCGCACTTATTAAAGAATATTAGTATTTTTATTTGTATTTCGTTAATATAAAGAACTGTAAGGTGGTCAGTCGGTACTGGAGAGAAAAAGGAAACAAAATCTCCAAGCACTCTAGAAAATAGTTTCTCGGACATTCCAAATCAAGGGAATTCGTTAGTCACTTACTGTGGGGATTGGACAATCGGCCTACAGATCCCGCTGTTACTCCTTTCTCATAACCAAGCTTTTCGTTGAACCCTACTTAATTGCTCCGAAGTTTCATCCCCAGGTCGTCTAAGGTAGGTCTCCCACTACGTAGCCTTACTGATAAGTCCAGTAGTGGGGACCGGGACGAAACGACCAGTGCTAGCTTTAAGCACTATTCATATGGTGGCATAGCCCCATATTACACCTGGCGGTGGCGCACCCTGCTGGGCTCGATCCAAACTAAACGGACCCGTTCTACGTATGCATTGCTAGCTGAGGGGAACCTTCAGTGTGATTCTCTGTCCCGTCTTCGATACCACGTAGTAACCGAACTTTTGGTTTAAACTCTGAAAATTGAGACCATCCGCATCATGGACTACAATAAACTATTGCAGAAACTAAAAGGTTAGTGTCCGGAGTCGTCTGACCTTACGCCTGGCTCGGGATTTTGCAAGAGTAGACTCAGGAAGTGTGATTGTCTGCCTAACGACGCCGACATTTTGAACGCCAACCGGATGACCATCGCCACATGAGTTTACCCAATTCGGATTACAATTCTGGAAGTGCGGATTCTCGGCGACTAGAGTTTACTTTAAATAAAGAACTTTTGATTAGTGATTTTTACTAAATAAAATCAGTGTTTTTTTTTGTTTTGAAGTGTCAGTGTTGTGCCCGTACTGTCCCCTCTCTCCCCCCTATCGACGCTACTCACGATAAGTGATTGCATCTTTCTCGCTTTCACATCGAACTAGCTGTAAGTTGTTCGCGGCATCGAGGGTCATCCGCGGAGTCCTTGCAGAAAAATTAACCTGCCTGGCGCCTGGAAAGTGTTTCCGAAGTTAAATTACAATTTGTAACATGAGATCCAGTAAGTCTGCGAGTACCAAGTTTTAGGCAAATCGTATCAACTTTAAAAGTATTCATGGAAATGAGTCTGACATATTGAATCCGACATTTTGAATTTGTAAAATCCAGATATGGCTCCGTATATAGTCTGTTTTACTATAAAAAGATTTTTACAGTGATGTAGACTATGTATGAACCCTAAAATCTAGTTAGATAATTTGAAATTTTAGCTTCCTAATCTGAATATTAAATTGTTTATAAAATTCTGTATAGTTTAGTTCCAGAGAAATTAGTGAGTTAGTAATGGAATGATTTTTCATCAAGTCGCGTGTATAAGAGTCCACATTCCTGTAGATGGTACTGTAGGTTTTAAATTGTAATAGAAATACCATTTTTGTACACCTTTATCTCTTTTAGAATCTTTCTATGGAATCTATACATGTGGATAGTTTACGTGTGAGTAGCTCTCCAAATATCTTTTATTAATTGAAACTGAATGACAATTCTTCAAATATTATAATAGTCTATTATGGTTCCTAATATCATCTTTTGTCACAATTTTAATACGCTTTGTCAACTTGGTGTCGTATTTGAGGTGAAGGTGTTCTTACTGGGACTCCTTATTAATCCTTCATTAGGATAACCAGAGGCATTTCATTATAAAGAGCCAATGCTGCAAATGTAATTGCGTGTTGTTTTGTTCACTGGAGTGCTAATTAGTGGTAATATTTTAGATGAAAGCGTTGTGGAATTTCAACACTACTGCATTTGCCGAACGGTGTGTATGTAAAGGGAGAATATCATGGTGTGATACGACGAGGAAGATTGTCGACAAACTGTAGGTTGTAAGTACATGAGTATATGTTCTAAACCGAAATTCTGTTTTTCCAGTTTTTGAAAGTATTATTAAATTCTAGCACTACTGGTAAACTCTTACTCATCAGAGTTAAAATATATGTAAACCTAATCTCAAATAGGGAAAAAGTACAAAATTCAATAAGAAATATACAAAGGGTATGTAGTATACATAAAGAAACTGTTTTACAGTTTCGTGACTTAAAAAGTTTTGAGTTAACTTCTGCTAGGAACAGGATATTAGAAAAGAAAACAATTCAGAGATAATCAATTGAAATTGGTCCAAATAAATCCACAATAAATATCTGAATTGGATTTACATACACCAAATTGAATCATCTCTAATTAGATTTATTGATACATGATAAGGAAATACATTTTTAGCCTTAAATATCGTTCAAATTTCCCTGCAATGATTTCCTGGACTTATTAGATTTTTAATGGTATTTTGTTACCAAATATTCTTTTGTTTGGTAAGAACACGTTCTATTTAATTAATTAATTTTAATAATAAACTAAATTAACATTTCTTTCCTGCAATGGTGAAGCGCGAAGTCTCGCCTGGTACGATAGGCAACCAGCTCCCAATCACCGTACGCGCCTGCGCGGCATGGTGGCTGGTCTGACCGTACGTTGAGTCGCACTACTTGTCGGTCTTCCTTCACCGTCCGCGCGGTGCCTATATCAGAGCATTCTTTCCCGTTTTTCAGACACTGGACTCCAGTCCTCGAGACTCAGAGTTCTGTCCCGAACCACCGTATACTTGTATTTCAGTCTAAATTTTGCCTTTTTGGATTTAAATAAACACCTAGTTTTTTTTGTAAAGTGCGGAGTTTTACTTTCACCTGACTACACCATATTTTATAGTGCGCCTCTTTTTTTGGCCGAGGTTATTTTTAACAGTTTTGTATCTCCTTATGTGTCGAGTGTACGCGGGTCAGTTTTCCTGGTTGGTTTTAATACGGCTTGTCGGCTTGCCTCGTAGCAGTCGCGGCCAATTGGGGGCTCGACCTGGCGGACGCTTAGCAGTCGGGTGGATCGACTGTTTGAGACAAACGGGCCGTTATTGTCAGATTATTTTAATTAAAAAATAAATAATTCGTTGACAAGTTTATACATGGCGTCAGTTAATTTCAGAAATAAACAAATATAGTTCAATATTTTGTTTAACGTTAAAGTTATTAATTAATACCTCATTGCTGTGAATCTTCATGACCTTTACGTTATCCGTGAAGATGGGTTCTTCCCACGTGATAGCAGAACCATTTTGTCCTGTAACTTCTATGTCACTTGGGCAGTTTTTTACTTTCGGTGCCTCGCCATCTGAAACACAGTTTAAAATATCCCGTTAAGCTAAGAAATAATTACAATAGATCATTAATGTTTTAATGTTACTACTTATTTTGACATCTCTTCATTCCCTCTCTCTCCTGCCTATACTTTCCACATGTAAAAAATCCTCGAAAAGTGCCATTAGAAATTCCGATGGGAAATTCTGACGTAATTTCTTAGGATATTTGTCACGTGGTGTGGGTTAATTAACTTTCATACACACTGAAAGAAAGAAGTATTGTTTTCAGCCCATTTTTGTCTGGAACCATTTACATAAGTGTCAATTTGGACTGATTTTAAGACCAAATGACTTAGTCTTGTTTTAAGCCACAAAATTAACTGATTGTGTAAATGGTTTAAGACATTATGTTTTCTTGTCAAATGTCCTATCGCACTCTTTTCCCCTTTCCTATGTAACGAAACTTTAAGTTGGTCGTTCTCCTCCGAATTTAAAATTTGCCGCATATACTCGCAGGACCAGAGTTCGATTTTTAATTGAGGAAAATCGTCACAGATTAACCTCATAATTAAAGAGTTAGTTTACATCAAACCGATATTTGTTAGTTTGCACGAGACCACGTCGCGCTTTGTTTTTCGTGCTTCGCGCACGTGATATATTTTCACGCGCGTTGTTTTTATAATTTCTTTATTCATAAATAAAAAAATAACTTTATCCCTCAAATAGAGATTTTGTTACATCTGTTATAAATTTTTATTAAACTTTAGATATATAATTACGGACAAACGAACGTGTACGGCATTTAATCTTTCATAATATTTAAAGTTAGTACATACTCTCAACTTGTATAGTTTAGTCATTAAGCCTAAAGGAATATAGCGTAATTGTAATGATCCATAAAGTTTAGAAAAACATTCAGGAATCATAGAGGCAAATGTGCGTACAGTTAAAAAATGTTACACAATTCTACATTAAAGATGAGTAGTCAGTATTTCTTCGGAAATGGACATTTTTATGTTTGCATTAAACTTTTATATAAAGTTGTCATGCAAGCTTTCCAAGTTTTCATTGGAAACTTTCTATAAAAAACTAGAAAGATTGAGTATTGTATAGGTAATACTTTTTGTCTTAATGTTCTTTGACTTTAAGGAATATATTCTCACCACCACACTCGCGCTTCGCGCTCGATAGTACGCTCGTTTACTTTTTTTATTAATTAGGTACTTTTTACAACATCAATTTTTTATAAAATTACAAAATTCCAATACGTCTTGTACGCTGAAATGCATCAGATGCTATATAAAGTATTTAAAGTAGTTGAAAGTATTCTTTTCAAACAAAGTTTCTGATTAGAATTTCGTAAAAAATTCATCTACATGAGTAATGCTTAAGTATAATAAAATTGTCCGCTTACGATAGAAAGAATCGACTTCGGTGCTTCAAGAAAGTAGTAATTGCACATTTCAAAAAGTAATTTAATTGAAAAAAAAGAAAATAATAAGAAACTAATAATAATGTGATATTTTTAAAGTTTGAACGTTTGATTTGTTAACCTTTTGTTTATCGGGTTTACCCCAGCCACTTGAGGTCTTCATAAAATTCAATACATTAGCCAATTTAATGCTTGCAAGAAAATCACGTAATCAAATCTTTCTTTTGTCGAGCGCCAGACTTCTAGGAAGTCGCTTAACAACTTAAGAAAATAGAGTGTCTGAATTAACAAATTTCGTAACCGATTCAAATTAATCAAAAACACTAGAACACCGACTTAACCAATTTTCCGAACTAACAACTTAACAATATCTCTAAATTACATGATTTTCTGTTACAACTTTTGAATCAGCCAATTTTTCAGAATAATTAACCGAGTTATTTCTGAGGGAAGCGGGTATTTTGGGAAAAAATGGTAAAATTTTATGACGATCATATTAAATAATATAAGGTAAAATCTTTAATTTGAACTATTAAAACTTCTAAGTTTACATTTTTGCAGACAGGACTCGATAGGAAAAGTATTCTCGAAAGAATAGGATAATGAATTAATCAGAAACCACTCAGAATAAAAATGTTAATGTGATAATAGAAAGAAAATCTACGGTGATCGGCGAATTTCGGACAGATAATCTCAACATTTTTATTTTAAAGTAAAATACAATAAACTAAGGAAAGTCTGTTACGGATCAAATCAGATACTGATAGGTTAAATTTTAAGATCATTTAATTATATTCTCTTTGCCGAAAACAATGCTGTTTATATTTATCTAAGTTTTCCGATCGCTAATTTCAACCGAAACTTTTAATTCCTTATAAAATTATTATTATTGAGACATAACTCATTACAACACAGATCTATTCTCTCCACACCAGAAAACAATGGTTCGACGATAAAATTCAATTAAACTGTAATTATTGCTGATCGGATAATGGTCAAATAAAAGATCACACTCAGAAAGGTAGCAGAAGGACGGTTCTCGAAACAGAAGATGAAAAAAAACTAAAATTAATTTTAGCGTTATTGATAATTAAGATAAGTAAGAAACAGAAGCTCGGCAATGGGGTAGCGTTTAGTTGTAAATATGTAAATAGAAAATGTAGTCAGATTACATAGTCATGTAATCATCACATGTTATAGCTAGAATAAATTGTGTAAGTAGTCGTGAAGCTCAAACACTTTCTATATACAATCTGTTGATACTTTAAAACCCAAAACGCTAATAGATTACATATAACCGAAATTCAAGCATCCCAAAGAAGATGCAACAAAAGTTTGTTGACAATCGCCACAAAATTGTCAGTTTTTTTGTTAAAAAGTTTCTTATCAACGTTTACTTGTCCACCTTGAATATTCTGCTCTAAAAATATAATCAGGATGTCTATAAATGTGGGTCTAAACTCTACAATCAGAACGTTTATCTAAGACTCAATAAAATGTTACCCTAATTAGATCAAACCAAGAAAACCTTTTATGTTGATATTACTAAAGCAACAAAAGAAAAATTAACGGGACAAATGTTGGAGGACCTGGAACAAACATTAAAAATCCAGGATTTACGGAGAAAGAAGAAGATTGAAAATATTTTTACTCTTAATATTTCTTTCAACATTGGAAGTATTGAAAAGATAATACATACATTCCAGGAATGCAAAAAGCCTTTGGTCTTGAAAAAGATGGTATGGAATTTCAATTATTGTTACAAACATGGTAGGAACCAGAAAGTCAGAAGAGCAAGGAAACACCGAAATTAGTTTCGTGTGATCTTCAATTAGGGAGAGGTTAGACATAATTGTCAATGATTCGTGGTCGTAAGCACAGAGTACAGAAACAGGTAAATGTGTAGTCTTCCGCAAAGCTTTGGGGAGGTGTAGGAATTTAAGTGCTATCAATTCTACAGTCGTCCAGGCGACAATGTAGGGTCCAATGACACTGTCGTACACAGCTGAAAGCTAATTCCAGATGAAGTAACATAAACTCGAAAGACGAAACAGTAAATCGGTAAAGCCAACAAAGTCTCTGCAATCCGTAACTTATATGTTGTGATGCGCTAAATTTTATCACACACAAATTTTGAATTTCGATCTAAATAAAATAAAATTCTAATTTACACTAAACTGGAAGTCACACATCAGGATGCTATGCATCCAACTAAAAACTCGGCGACTGATGCCACATTTTACTTTCAGTTTTTAGTTCTTTCCATTATCAATTATCTTGAGATAAAAGTTTTCTTTATCATTAAATTTAATTTTTACTTTTGGGGTTAAGTTAACACTAAAATTAACATTAAAAACAAAAACACTGCCAAGTTGTCAAACGGTTTAAGTAAATCGAGTTTTGGATATTGAGCAAGTGTTTTGTAAAAAAGTGCGTAGTTTAATGTTTTAACCTCAAATTGTTCTCATCGCCAGGATTTCAATAGTTTTCGTTTCAAGAATTGGTTTACAATTGATTAATATGGACTGTACACAATTTCTTTTAATACTCTTATAATTTTAAAACACTAATGTTTGTAATATAATTTCAACACAACTAAAATGTATATATGTGACCGCGTCTGAGAACAGGGTGTTATCGACCAAAATCAACTTTTCGAAAAAAACGTATTTAAAGTTCTGCATTAAAGCAGTATAGATTTCTTGAAAACTTTTATGTTAAGAAACCCTGAGATAAGTGTTGTTTATGTAATTTTTTACGCTGAACTCGATTATCGTGATTAGATAATAATGCGAACATCGCTGTAACTATTATATATAAACAAATTAAATCTAAAAAGTAAAAACATAGAAATTTCAAATTTGATACTTTTAGATGCCTTAAGTTTTGTGTGCAATATTATATATAATAAGTTATGTATTTTAACCAATGTTACGAACAATTTTTAATTTGTTTAAACAATTTGTTATTGTTATTAACCGACTTTTTACACATTATACATAGAAAGATGCAGTTTTTTCCCAATTTTGCAATATGCCGAACTTTAAATTATTACAGAGAAAGAAAAAAAATCAGATTAATATTTAAACAATTTTTAAACAAATTGTTATTATTTACCAACTTTTTACACATTGTACCTAGAATATTTCGCAATATACCGAACTTCAAATGATTATAGATAAGGAATAGAAATCAAATTATTATTTAAGCATGTTTTAACCAAATTGTTGTTATTATTTACCAACTTTTTGCATAGTGCATCTAGAAAGGTGCAGTTTTTTCCTAATTTTACAATATGCTGAACTCTAAATGATCAGGGATGAGAAACAAAACTCAAATTAATATTTAAACAATTATTAAACAAATTATCATTGTCATTTACCAACTTTTTAAACAGTCCACCTAGAAACATGCAGTTTTTTCTGTTATTAATTTGTTTAAATATTGTTTAAGTAATACTTATATTTTAAATCTTTATATCTAATTATGTGGAGTACTGTATATTGCAATAATAAATATAAACAAATGCTAGTCAACAAAACATTTTGAAATTGGCTTTGAAAAAATACACAATATTCATAAAATTTATTTAAATAATTAAATTAACCATTATTTTTAGTTTATATTAAGCATATTTAAAACTAAAATATTTTTCATTAAAAACTTATAAGCTTACATTGATTTCATGAAAAAATAATTAATAGGTATAAAATAAAAATCCTGTGAAAAAATTTATTATTTTCTAATTTTGAAAAACTAGTAGCTTTTTAAATTTCAGTTTAAGCAAAATTACTAAAAGTTATTTTCGTTTTCAAATTATTTATATTTTCATAAAAAAATTATTCAAAAAACAAATTTTATAAATTGTTTAAACAATTGAAAAATTTCATTTTCCTCAAAGCAAATGGTATTGCATTTTTAAGACCTTTAACTAAAAGAATCTGACAAAAACTAAAAATCGATTTTTTGGTCGATAACACCCTTTTCTCAGATGCGGTCACATATATTAATGGACGAAGTAAAATTAATGTACATGTGTATTTAAATTAATACACAACAATATTTGGATCTAATATGAATGTGTCTTAAAATTCGCATACGTGTGTATTAAATTTCATATACATGTACATTAAATTTCAATTACACTAGTTCATTAAAATTCAGTACGTGAAGTGATTATCTGCTTCACACACTTCTATATTAAATTTAATACAGATATTTCTAACAGTGTACATATTTTCATTAATCTAGGAAACTATACAAAAACACAAAATGATTATTAACAGTATTAATTATCATTTACATCCAACATTTAATATAATAATAATTAATATATATTTATGTTCGTGCATCTAACATACAACATAATAAAAAATACGGATGCATTGAGGATGGCTTTGGGGAGTAAGCATGTCGGTAATTTCATCTCTAAAATCCCCGACAGTGTCCTGTTCTTGAAATTGTGGTTTTCTCTCGACAGGGATATAAACGTATTTAATTAAAGCAATCCGTATTCATCAGTTGTGAATATTCTTTGAAATGTGCAAATAGATTTCAACACGGCAGATGCAGTGCTTCATTTTCTCAAACATAACTTTATCTTTAAGATCTTGAAAATTTACTTACAAATAGCATTTTGTTTAAATTAGAAATTCTTAATAAGAAAACCCTTTTTTAATTTCTCTTTATTCGACATAAAATCTCTTTAAACCAATGCTAATTTTATGAGCTGAAATATTTTTCATTCTGCTCTTTTCAAAATGAAATTATTTTCATAAAAAGTACTTATCACCGTAAATAATTAAACATATCGACGCCTCCTGTTCATAGAATACTTACTAAAATAACAAAACAATAGAAGTCTTATTGAATTTTCAGTGCAAGAAGATTCCTATTCAGAATTGCGTGCAAAACAATGCCTACTGAAGCTAGCGGCAATATAATTCTTATTCCAATTTTAGAGCAAGATAATTCTATTGAAAAATCTATGAAAAATATTTCTTATTCGATATTCCCTAATAAATACCTTTTATCTAAAGCTTACTGGCGCTAATATTATTTTCTATTTTATATTCTTCATCAAAAACTCAGGTTAATTTTTCAGTTGAACACAAATATAAAATAAACATAATTCAGTTTTAATTGAAGAATCACTTCTACTCTTTATAATTTATTGATTATATTTGTAACATTTTTAAGGTTAATTTGCCCTTGTGTTAATGAAGTTACTGTTACAAAGTATTATTAATTTTACTTTTAAATGAAATTATTAGTGATCTATACTAATTTTTGTCATAATAAAATATTTAATTACTTACTGGTAACATAAACTCTAAATTTATATATCAAAGATCGATTTAAACTGTTTATTGTAATTGAATTCAAAAACTATTAAAATGTCAATTATTTAAAAACTAATTGTTTATTATTGTAAAGTATAGAAAATACATTATTAAAAGAAAATATATCTTGGTCAGAAGTATAAAAAATAATTACAAAAAGTAACTAACAAATATAATATTTTATTATTCTTAAATTTATAATTTAGTAATTGAGTTTTTTTCTAAGAAAAGTAATAATATTAATAATAATATTAATAATAATAATACAAAATTAATTCTAATAATGAAATAATATTAATTATAACAATAATTATAAAATTATTATTATTATTATTACAACAATGTTTTTTAGGAGTATAACACAACATATTTTTTATTAAAATTTGAAATAAGATAACAATGGTTAGTAATGAATAAAAATAGAAAAATAAATTGAATAGATTCAGTCCTCGAACTCTATTTTATTCTACTTCTTGGTCAGTTGCACAGTCATCGTTCGCTTTCTGTTGAAAAAAGTTATAATAATCGTGATACTTGGGAGGGATAATGTTTTTTTGGCACAAGACATTTAAGTCTTTTAGTTTAGCTGGAGCAATTCCTTGAAATTCAAAATAAACAACTGTAGGGATGTACTTTTTAACATTCACATTGGTTTTTTCAATTCGTGTGACCGATGTTTCAAAATCCACTTCGAATAAAGTTTTAAACTGCAATTGATTACTGTTTTCTTTTCTGACTGAAACTTGCTTTACCTTGGAAATTGGCAATAGAACTGCTTTCATTTTATTATTTCTTATGACATTTTTGTTCCAATTCATTTGTCCTGATAAGTTTTTAAAATTGTAAACCATGTCATATGTAAGATTCACAACTTGATAGGCAGGTTTTGATAGTTTTGCTTCCTTAATTATAGTGGACCATTCATCTAAAGTGAAAATCTTCCGACCTTTA
>WNHD01003315.1:0-12940 GCA_011057455.1 Ganaspis sp. Gsp50
TATATATATATATATATATCTTTTAAATCTTTTAATAGACAATTAATAAAACGTTTGAAAGTTTAATGTATATATATATATACATTTTGGATTTTCTTATTTAATATGCATTGAAAAATACAAGTAATTAATCTTTCTAACTGTCGAAACGGTAGACGAAAAAGTTATTTATAATATTGACATAACCTCTAACTAAAAATGATATTCCAATGTAAACTAATAAATAATTCAGATAAATTTTACAAAACTTTTTGAAATATTCTCTAAAATTGTCATTTCTTAAACGTTAAAAAGACGTTTGAAAGAAAGATATATTTGAAGAAAACATCAATATTGTATTAACTACAGTTCGTTTACATTTAGTGGTTAGGAAAACGACTAAAATAGCTAACAATTTACAGGTTGTTTTAATTATAGTTCGGTATTATAGTTCGGTATTATATTTCGGTATTATTTTTCGGTATTATTTTTCGGTATTATCTAGTGGTTAGGATAACAATTAAAACTCTAAGAACACGAAATTCCTACTTCGTGTCTAAGAATTAAGAAAAAGAATAAGGTTAGTTTAGGTTGCCTGACACAGTACATCGCTTGAACGATATATCGATATCAATCGATTTAAAGTCAACTACGCATGCGCTAACCAAGATTTGAAAATGAAAACACGATTTCAAATTAAAATCATAAAATTAAAAACCATTATTAACTAAAATAAACAAATGAAATTGTTTTGTTGATATACAATTATTTTGTTGACATAAAATTGTTTTCTTGACATAAAATTGTCATTATTTTCAGCAAATTGTCATTATTTTCAGCAAATTACAAAGGATTCAGATGCAATCAAGATGCTAGATTAAAAAGCGTTTCAAAATACTTATGTATTAAAATACATATGAATAAATATGAAATAAATATTAATGAATATTTTTTCGAATGTTACGAAGTATTCACCTGTCTCGAAGAAACTTGTTTTCGCTGTTATTACGATATTATGCCAAGTTTGGTACTCAACCTGTAACTTGTAAGATTGTCAGCAATTATAACTTGCGACCGACGCTTTAATAATTAAGATCTCAAGCGTCCCTACAAATTGATTAACTTAAGAAAATTAATAACGAAATCACAAACGCGACAATAATTATACATAGATCCGTAATTAATTATAATTGTTTAATCATGGTAATGATACAATCTCTAAAATTATATCATTTATACATCTCTATAATTATGTTATCTATGCATCTCTATAAGCATACTATTTTTACATCTCTAAACATATTAGTTTTACATCTTTATAAACATATTAGTTTTACATCTCTATATAATGATATTACTATAATGATATACACATCTCTATAATAAAATTATACAGTCATCTCCATGAATAGTGACACAAAAACTCTACGAATAGTGCCGTTTTTCTTTTGTTCTCACTCGAGCGTTGTTTCCTTTGTGCAAATTTACGCATGTCTGCGGCACTATTCGTAGAGTTGACTGTAATTAAAAATAATGAAACGACTTTTATCAAAGACAGGATAAAGGAGGACATTTTCCAGAAGTCATTCATGACTAATTTTATTCTCATGAACGAAAAACGCATTCAGCAGAGTTATTTGCAGGCTTCGCATTTGGAATATCGTTTTCGGTGAATGAAATCTAAGCGTACTTATCGCGAGGTGGTTATCGTTCATCGGCTCAATTTCCCTTCGGCTTTTTTCCTTCTTTTTTTTATTCAAGAGGAGAGATTAAACGAAACGGTGACATGGAAATTATTACACGACGATGCTGACCTCGCCGAGGGCTGACGTCAGGCAGGTCGTATCGCGTCCTCGATAATTCGTAAGGTTCTATCTGCTGTCGCTCCGGTATTCTATTTCTATAACATTCCCGTTAGATTATAAGGAGGATCACGTACTTGAAAGAATTTTAGCGTCCTCGAAAGATCCATCCAAAGAGAAAAAGGAATTTTCAATGCGAATGACAATAAGACCGCAAATGGTGCTCTTCCATCGTCAATTTTTGTTTTATTTGCAACGACGGAATTCTTTTTGGTCTTCTTCTTCTTCTTCTTCTTCTTCTTCTTCTTCTTCTTCTTCTTCTTCTACTTCTTCTACTTCTTCTACTTCTTCTTCTTCTTCTTCTTCTTCTTCTTTTTCTTCTTATTCTTCTTATTCTTCTTCTTTTTCTTCTTTTTCTTCTTTTACTTCTTTTACTTCTTTTTCTTTTTCTTCTTCTTTCTTAAAAAGCCTCTTTGCATGTAAATTATAATTATGTAATGTGGGGTGATATATAATTTGTTAATGAGCGCTCCTTTTTGAAGGAAATTGAAATGCGAAGACTACTGGAAGAACTGGAAAAAACTGAAATATTCGAACTAGAAGATTCAAATAGAAGATTCGAACTATGTAGAAGACTTTGTGAGATATGAATACTTTAACAATTTTAAAACAAAAATACGACGTTTGAATAAAGCTTCGAATTTTTACTTTGGGGGAGTAGGCTATATTCGGATATTGTACAAACATCCGTACATTTCAATTTTCTGAGAAATGAAAAAACTCCGAACTCTATAGATATGAGTTTGCGTAAGCAGTCTGTGCGCGAATGTTAAAGACATTTTGATTAGATTAATTAATCATAGAAATGCTGAAAAGGACTGATTTCTATTAAACGAAATAGAGAGTTTTAAATAAATATTAGTTTCAAAATTACAATATAGAATTTGATAAAAACACAAATTTTTTTTTTAATTATAATTAATTATTTTTTTAATTATTTGACTATAATTTAACCATAATCATCAGACAAATAATTTCAAAAAATGTTAAACAATTGCACACATTTTTAAACAATTGCACACAATTTCAAACAATTGCACACAATTTCAAACAATTGAACACAATTTCAAACAATTGAACACAATTTCAAGCAATTGAACACAAGTTCAAACAATTTTGAACGAGATTTTTTAGTCACTTTTGAATTTCAACAAAAAATGTCAATTTTTCAGCAAAAAATAAATGATTTTGCGTATAAGAAGCTACTAAAATTTTCTTAGAACCGGAAAAGATGAATAGATACAAATTTAATCAAAAAGGTATCTTTTTTTGTCTAAAAAATACAAAAGGTCAGAAAGACTTGAGGAAAAGTTTGGTAAGATCTCAAAATGCAAAAACGCTTATATAAAGTATTACGAAGGAAGACGAACTGCGAATGAATTTCTGGAGGTTACTGGATACTTTCACTGTTGGGTATTAAAATTCGATTATTGTAAGATCAATGCGAAGATCTAACAAATGTTATTCTATATAATCGAGGTTACGAAAGAAATTGCTATTTTCCATTCGGATAATTCAAAACCATATTCTATTATTCTCGACAATTTAAAGTGTGGCAACGATCCTGACATTTAAGTAAAAACATGAAAAAGCAAATTAAAATCATTGGGAACTGAATTTTGTTATAATAGACCTGTAATTGAAAAACAATAAGACAGCCAGTCTATATTTTAGAACCCAGAATTGCAACATTAAGCGGGAAATTCAATCATCGCTTTAAGGATGAAAAGCAAAAAGAAGAAATATTAAAAAAAAAGGGGAAAAGGGAGGAAATTTTTAGTTATAACTACAACTACTTTGCACCTATTTTATATCTTCGTCTGTGTTGAAAATAAATGTTGCCAGAATAATAGTTCGAAGTGGAAAACATTTTTCAAAGTCAAAGATAAAATTTCGAGAAAAATGTGTGAACTGGGAAAATTTTGAGTGGGAAAAATTTGCTTGGGGTAGCAGATGGGTTGGAAGTCTGAGGGTGTAAAAATTAGGGGAAGCAAAAGCTATAGTGGAGGTGAAATTTATCGGATGTGTAAAAATTTGATGGGATAAAAATTTGATTGAATAAAAATTGGACAGGATAAAAATTGAAGTGGATAAGAATTAAGTGGATAAGAATTAAGTGGATAAAAATTGAAGTGGATAAAATTGAAGTTGATAAAAGTTGAAGTTGGTAAAAGTTGAAGGGAATATAAGTTGAGAAGAATATAAGTCGAAGGGAATAAAAATCGAAGGGAATATAAGTCGAAGAAAATATAAATCGAAGGGAATATAAGTCGAGGAAAATATAAATCGAAGGGAATATAAGTCGAAGAAAATATAAATCGAAGGAAATATAAGTCGAAGAAAATATAAATCGAAGAAAATGTAAATCGAAGAAAATATAAGTCAAAGGCAATATGTGTTGAAGGGAACATAAGTCAAAGATACTAGAAGTTGAAAGGAAAATAATTATAAATATAATCCAAACTTGAAAGATACAAGTTGATGCAAATATCGAAACACGTGTCGACACGCTTTTTGCAAAGCAAAAAAATTACTATACATGTTACAATATGATACATAAAAGTATAAAGTATGGTACGAAAAGTGTAAGCCTATACTAATGATAAAGAAAGAACTGCAAGATTATACTGTTTTCTGGCTATTTTGAAGTTTTTTAATGCGTTAGTTTCCGCCTGAAGAATAACAAATAGGAGGAAATAAGTCACGGTGCACCGACGCGAATAATCAGATCTCGGTGCAATTGTAGAAATGAAATCCCTAGCGTCATTTTCTGTTACTCTTTACCTTTCATATATTCTTTACACACGCACTTGCAATATGTATTCCAGAAATGATAGATTGCATATCAGGAGTTGATTCGATTAGGGAAGGTAGGACGTTGAATTATGTGAATTCCTCCCATGGGAATCAACGAGTTAGGAGAAACAAGGTAAAAGTTTATTACGTGGTGAAAAAACTCAAGGAAAACCATTTTCCTTCTTAGATGAAATACCAATTGAATTTCCGACATAAGCAAAATTAACCAACTCTTTATTTACTCAATTTGCAAAAATTAATGCATTCAGGAACCTTGACATATATGCATGTCAAGGTCTTTTGTCACTCCTATTATTGTCAATTTTTTTAAGTTTATTCATTTATCTTGTCGTTTAATCGAAAAACAATTAATGACAGTTCAATAAAACGTTTCTCTATTTCGTTGAAGGTAAGGAAATCGGAGCGAAGAATATTTAAAAGAAGTTTGAAAAAAAACTGTATAGGACATTAGCTTAAATTCGATTCATCTTTCTTAACCCTTTCTATAAAGTAAATTGGATATTCTTGAGTTATTTTGGTTCAAAGGGTTGAATGACAGGACTCAATTATCAGAAATCGTCAGACGTTTCGGCTTCGAAAATGAGATGTTCTAGACTATTTTGGTAAAATATAATCACTATTCCAAGGCCCACTATACTTCGCTATAGTAATAGGTGAAATGAAAACAAATTTTAATCTAAGCAGGGGTAAAAAACCATGAATTTGAAAATTTGAGAATCTGGATTATATTTTATCAAGGATTCCGGATGCAATATGCATGAACATTCGATACGGTAATAAATGTTGGAAAATGGTCGTTGGACTTCACACTAAAATGACTTTATGGCAAATATAGTCAATGCGAGTTTCAGATATGCTGATCTGCATTTATTGCTGGAGTACACACATTTTTCCTCACGGAATACCTACAAATTTTTCTTTCCATGGTGTACACATTTTTTTCCAAGGTGTACATATTTTTTTGTACGATGTACACATCTTTCTATTTTTTTACGCATCTTCCTATTTCTTATACACATTTTTCTATTTCTTATACACATTTTTTTATTTCTTATACACATGTTTCTATTTCTTATACACATCTTTCTATTTCTTATACACATTTTTCTATTTCCTATACACATTTTTCTATTTCTTATACACATCCTTCTATATTTCATACTCATCTTTTTGATATACACGTCTTTCTTTTTTCTACGCACTTTTTTCTCTATAGCAAAAACAATACTTTTTCCATACAACACTTGTTTCTTTTTCTCAATATATTTTTCAAGCACTTGCGTGGGGGTTTTTCTAAAGGACCGAGATTCCTTTGACCATTAGAACCAAGTGGTAAAGACAGAGAGAATTCTACTTGAATCCTATTAATCACAGGCACTTACACATTCTCCTGAATACTTGACTATATGTACCGAGGGTATCAATCGACTGAATAGACTGCACCGAGTTCGAGTATCATCAGAAATTCGAATCTTGTCTGATCAGTCATTATTGGAATTTCAGAGACGAAAGTTATTGATTGTCGTAATTTAACTCGACAGCTGTTGTCGAAAAGTGTTTCAGAAAAATTAGTTTAATTCAGAAAAGAATTGAAGAATGGGATTTATCTCGTGGCTCTTATTAATGGAAAATAAGTGAAGAATACAAAAGAATTACTGATTTTTAGCTTTCGTCTCTTAATATAGAAAAGTGGATATAAAAGTAAAAATGATAGTGAACAATAATAAACAAAAAAATAATAACAATAATATAACAATAATAATAATGATGTTAATAATGAACAATATTAAACAAAAAAGTAATTACAATAATATAACAATAATAATAATGATGCTAATAATGAACAATAATAAACAAAAAAATAATAACAATAATAACACTAATAATAATAATAATGAACAATAAACAAAAATAATAATGGCAATAATAATACAAAAGAATAATAAATAAAAATAAAGTTAAATAATGAACTCCATAATTATATAATAATGAATAATGCAATATTTTAAAATCAACTAATTTAGTATTACGATACAATAACAGTAAGTTCATTGTGTCAGTACAATACTATGAAAACAATAGCACTGATATAATGGGCAATAATAATAGTAATAATCAAGGAAAAGTAGATTATCAAATATAAAAATGACATTAAAAATATAAAGAAATGTTGTAAGCATAATTTAGTAATAATAATAACTAATAAAAACAGTAATAAGTAATTTTTCGTTACTTCATAGTTTGAGAACTATTAACGATTCATTAAAACGATAAAATGATTGGCTAACAAATTGAATACATAATTTTTATTTTCTAAGATTTTATGCATGATTATTAATGCCTGTAAAAATTGTTTATTCCAAGTATTTATTTGTGTCTCATTGTATATAGTACGGTTTTTCATAAAAAATACATTTTTCAGACAGCGAGTTTACACCGACGCACCACACCGTCGCGAAGTTCACAAAAGGCGAGTAAAGTGCGAAGGATAAGCGCATGAGCGTAAGGAGGGGATAAGAATGAGAGAGGAGCTTCTTTCTTACTCTCATCTCCCCACTCTGACTGTACTCTTACCTACATACTTTAAGCTTCACTTAAATACAAATCGGTGTAAACCTACATACTTTAAGCTTCACTTAAATACAAATCGGTGTAAACTCAACCAATAAAGCGAAGAAAAATGATCAACGTGATTTCCACATTCTTTTTCAAAATATTTTTTTTTTGTTTTTGGTAAACAAATTCCTTTGTATTAATAATAATTAAAACAATTCCTATTATTTCATGATTTCAAATAATCACTGAAAGAGAAATGTTTCTGCATTTCGCGTACATTGCTGTCCGTGTTATTTTGTAAACTTCAACAAATTTGTAAATGTAATCATCATTAATTTAATAGCTGCAGTTAAAGTTCCAATATTCCATGTAAATGTTGATAGTAAAAATACAAACATAATAAATAAAGGGACATAAAACGAACAGAAAGTAAATAATTAATAAAAAAATAGTTTATAAAAAATGGATAAATAATTAATAAATAAAAAATGGATAAATAAATAATAAATCAAAAATGGATAAATAAATAATAAATAAAAAATGGATAAATAATTAATAAATACAAAATGGATAAATAATTAATAAATACAAAATGAATAAATAATTAATAAATACAAAATGGATAAATAAATAATTAATAAAAAATGTAAAAAAAATAATTGTAAAAAATTAATCAAAAATAATAATAAAAAATGAAGAAATAATGAACAAGAAAGGAATACAAATAATAAACAAAAAAAGAATAAATACAAGAAATAATAAATAAAATACAATAAACAAAATACAAATCGAACAATGAATAATCTAACAACAAATTTCGACACTAAAAATGTAAATATCGTCACGTTTTCCAGACTTTTAATGAAAAATGTGAAATTTTTCAGAAAATGTTTTCATTTTCGAAAAAATATTGAGTTGAGGGATTTTAAGGGACTACATGTGTTTGAAAACGAAACGAGGGTTTATATATGCCTCTCGAAGGGACAAAAGTTTATTCGTCAGCTTAAAAGACTTCTGTTCCGGTCCACGTGTTTTGCCGTTCCATACGGTCGATTAAGTGGGTTTTGTATCTGCAGAATGTTCCTTCTGTCTGGTGCCAAGGCCGCGCCACGAAAAAGCTATGCCGCCGAGGAGAGTGGTTATGTCGCTGACGATTTCTTGTAGTGAAAACAACGCAAGGTTAACGCCGTATTGCACACTGTCGACGACTTTATTTAATTTAGTAACAATTTATAATCACATTTATAACACACAACATTTACAATATTATTTGAAACCATTTTATCCCTATTCTTGAAAAACTTTAAATTCAATTTTGCCTTTTTCGTGTAAATTTAAAAAATATAGTTAAACACATTTTTGTGTATTTTTTATATCACAATATTAAAAATGTTGTGATATATTTTAATTTTATTAATTTGTTACTTATAATTTTACTCATTTATTGTTTCGTCATAGAGAAAGTAAAATGGCCTGTGAAAGTTTTGAAAAAAAATTAGGGGTAAAAATTCAGTATTGGAAGAATGGCAAAAATGTACTTTGATTTTAAAAATGTTTCATTTGTCTTGAAAGTCTACAAACAAAATGAAAAGATTTTGATAAGAATAGTGTCTACTCGACCTTTCGTGTCCCGAATTCACGTTCTGATTCTTTTTCTTGATAAGAAATAAATAACTTTTATTTTCAAATTATATTTTTTTCAATTTTCCAACTCTCTCTCTTTCTCTCGTTTTTATCGTCGTACTATTTTCGATAAAGCAGAGTCGAGTCAAGAAGTAATAAGCCGAAAGAGCTTGACATTTTATTCACAAAGGGTCTTTTTAATATCTAACTTGAAATTAATAAACAAACGTTGAGATTAAATTTTTAATAACCAAGCCAGCAAAAGCGTTGTTTGAAAAAACGTCTTTTAAAACGCAACAAAGAAATATGGAAAAAGAAACATAGAAATTAAACAGTATATCTAAATATACGGAAAAATAGAAGAAAATAAGATAAAAAAAATAATAGAATCTTTAATATTCTGAATTAATTCGCAATAAAGACAGATTCTATTTAAAAAAGCCGGTCAGCTTAAATTTTTTGAGCGGGGAAATTATTATTTTAAGTAGAGCGAATTCCGGGAATAAATGTTATAAATTTTATTTGAAGAAGATTTAGTAGGTCTTGGAAAAAGGTTTCTGAGACGCAGAAGGCAGAAGCAGATGAAATGGTGGGAAAGCATAAGACGGTTATTCGAGAACGTTTACTCTGATCCGTCACCTCGCACACACATGCTGAAGAAATTAAATTTCTTTGCCCGGTTCCTTGAACAACCAACATCGTCTGTGGCCAATGTCGGAAAAAACTAACGATTCTCTTCACAAGTGACGCGAGAACATACTGTAATGGCAGTTTCCATTCACTATAATCTCCCAATGGAGATCCTTTCAAAAAAAAAAATTCTGTGTACCTGAAATAAAAAACTTGCTTTCAAAGAAACCGGTCTTTTTTTCCAAGAAATATTTTTGTTACCAATTTTTAAATAAAGCGGGATTCTTGACTGTACTTGAAATTTTGGTAACTAATGGACTACAGATTTAACAAAAAATATTATTGATAACATATTATTGAGAACATAAAAAACTATTGATAACATGAAAACTATTGATAATATAAAAAAGTGTTGACTACATATAAAACTATTGATAGCATTAAAAAGTGTTAAAAACATAAACAAAGATAAAAAAGTATTTACGACTTTGTTCTTGAAAGTAAATTTTAGATTTGGTAAGAGATGAATTTTAGTTGATTGCAAATGTTAAAGAATTAAAAAAATAGTAAAAAAATTAGAAATAATAAATTTTTTCAGAATTAACAGCTGTATGAATTTTAGTTCGGTACTAGTGGTTAGGATAACAACTAAAACTGTTGAATATAACCAATTGAATCAATAATAGTTCGGTATCATATTTCGGTATTATCAAGAAGTAAGAACAACAAATAATATTGTTGAGAATCACTAGATGAATGAATTATATTCCGGTATTATCAAGAAGTAAGAACAACAAATGAAATTGTTGTTAAAATCACCAGTTGAATCAATTATAATTCGGTATTATATTTCGGTATTATCAAGAAGTAAGAACAACAAATACATTTGTTGACAGTCATCAGTTGAAGCAACTGTAGTTCGGTATTATATTTCGGTATTGTTTAGTGGTTAGGATAACTATTAATATAAAACACTGTGAAAAAATTATAGTGAAAAGATTACTTTTTCTTGATTGTCAAGTCACGTGGCGAGAAAAAGATTAGGTTAGGTCTAGTTTTATCGATCGAGCGATATATCGATATGCATCGATACTACGCATGCGATACCATATGCTTGAAAATTCCAACAAAACATTTAATACAAAATTGACCAAACTAATTAAAATTGACCAAATTAATTAAAATTGATCAAAGAATTGAAATTGATGAAAGAATTGAAATTGATCAAATTAATTAAAATTGATAAAAGAATTAAAATTGATTAAATTAATTAAAATAGAAGAACATGATTTCGTTACTGTATTATCATGTTACTTAGTCAAATATTCAAACTCATTTACTTAAAAATGCGAGCTTTTTAAGAAACTCAAATTGATCAACTCCCGAAAGATATTTTTTTGTAAAATAATGTAATTTCCTGATTTAGTCACGCAACGTTTCCAGTTGAACAAAGTTTTTGCCATGTGCACATATCAGAACACTTTATCCAATTGAAAATTCTTACACGTATCTAATTTTTCTTCTCTCAAGCCGAATTCCAATAGCGATAAATTTTTTTCATCCTTTCATTAAACTTCTAAGAATTGCAGAGCTCAATGCACTTGCATTATTTATCAGCATCTTTTGCAAATTGGATTCTCAAAATGATAGCCTCTAAAAATAATCTGGATTTTAAGTATTCATGAAATTACACTTGAAGATAAATTGAATTAAATTCGCCATTTTTTACTAAACGCGAATAGACTGTTAAGTGTTATCTGAGCAAATATATTCAAATGAGCCATAGAAAGTCGCTGCAGAGGTCGTCCGATCAAGCGTTAAATCGTCGTGGCAATTTAACAGCGATAAAGTATCCTTGAACACCAAGAAGGAATTGAGTTTCCACGTGAGCGAGTCCTAAGTTCCTGCTGAAGACGGTATAAGCAATAAAAAAAATATCATCCTCTGAAATTTTCATTTTTACTGTCTTTAATTCCCTGCAATTTCTTTTAAATTCAATTTCTTTGCTCATCAGTTTTCTCCACTTTGCATCAGCAAAGATGCTGTTTAACGGCTCATTTTAATTATGTATCAAACAAATAATTAATTCGACATTTAAGAATGAAAATTGGACAGAATTGAAGTCGGAGGATTGTTGATTCCGGCGGGAGAACACGTAACAAACAGGTTTTCCTCTTAAGCGAGAGTAAGAGTAATCTTACAACTTTCGTTTAGCCTCCTTTAGGTGATGTCATAAATACTCGCACCGATGTTTGAAATATCACGTTCTCAAAGGTCCTTTTTCCAAAGGGAGGATTGTGCTCGTTTTGTAAAAATACGTTTATGACGCGAAATTACAGCAGACGATCAACTCAAAAGTTCACCTAAATGTCAAACAAAGACAGGGGGACAGACAGAGAGACAGACAGGAAAACAGATCCTCATTCCCATTTTAAATTTGAAGTCGAGTTGGAATTTAAAATTCTAATTTTCCAGCAGACTTTCACGGGGGCCGATATTTTTATAACTTAATTAACTCTGTGTGGGAGTGAGTTTATATAAAGTCAGCTATTTGCGGAATTGACTTTTTTTCACTTTGATACTGATATAAGTATATCTGCTACTTCCTGGGCAATTAACGAGAGTCTCTGATCTAAGCTGCTTGATATCTTGAAACGTTTGCTTTTTTTTCTTCTTTTAAAAGATACCGTCCACGCGCACCATTTACGAGGGAGGATGTTATCGCTCGAGTTTCGATCTGGTCTGTTCCGCCCTATTAACTATCTCTCTTTTGGTATTAGTCGTATTTTCTTTATCTCAGTCGTTGATGGCTGTTCGATCAAGCAGCCGCACTTAATGAGAAAAAATCTTCAACTATGACGGAGCGCTAATCGATCTTCGATGAAAAGATTAACACTTACCTGTCAAGTCAACGTGCCCAGATTAAGATAACCTTTATCACTTCAAACTAAGCTTCTCATTGACCAGTTTCTTCGAAAATTAACCCTAATCTGCATAAATCTTTTGCAGTTTATTTTTTAATTCTCTTTTTAATATCAATCTCTTATTTCAAAGCTGTACGATATTATTTTGGTATTTAAAATACTATTTTGGGATTAAAATTTGAATTAGTCAGAAAAAAATATCGATTACTACCCAAAGCCTCCGCAGAGCCTCTAGGAAGTCTTTCCGGAGTCTGTAGAAGGCGTTTCCAGAACCTTCTGAAGGCCTTATCACAGCTTTTAGAACGTAAGCTGAGCCTTTCAAGAGCCTCCTCAGAAACCGGCCGTACGACGGACGGATGCCATGGAGTAATGGTCAATTCTTGCACATTTAAATTTAACTTTTTTATGAAGTGTCTAAAAGATCTCTGAGATGGTTAAAGCTTTTAATGATTTCTTTGCGCGGAGCTTTTTGGCATATAAAAAGCTTGGTGTAATTTTATAGAACGCTTGATAATATTTATTTCCTACGATTTTACAACAGTTTTTGTC
>WNHD01003316.1:0-26175 GCA_011057455.1 Ganaspis sp. Gsp50
TTCACGTCTCGGGCTTCGCCCTCGACTGACACTCGTGCAAAACATCACTGTAAACAAATGGCTGACTTTAGCCCCTTGTTGCTTAATATACTATTTAAGTGTAAAGAAAAATATTTTTACGCAAGGGGTCGTGCAAAAATAAATAAATAAACTACGTAGCCCATTTTTTGGAAATTTTGATTCCCCCCTCCCTACATGTAGCATACTGTTTCATACATTAGCGCCATTTTTTTCGTACCTGAGTAAATAGCTTGCCCCTCCCCCTTGACGAGCCCAGTAGTTTGTAAATGACCCTCAAAGAAAAAAATCGAAAAAAAAAGAAATAATTCGGAAAATATAGAAAAAAATAGAAAAAATTCGAAAAAAAATCGTAAAAATAAGAAAAAATTCAGAAAAAAAAAGAATAAAATAAGCAAAAGAATAATAAAATGTTTCAATAATTATGTAGTGAATAGCTTATGTAGTAAATAGCATAAATAAAATTTTATGTAGTAAATAGCTTGCCCCCCCCCTCCCTTTTACGAGCTAAGGGGCAATTCAAATATTCAAGCATATTTTCAGCGGTTTTTGAACCCCCCTCCCCCCCCCTATTTTCTAAGAAGAAAAAAATGAAATTTGTAAGGAACCCCCCTGCCCCGAGACACTTACGTAATACTTGAATGACCCCTCAGTAGTTTGACCCTTAAAGAAAAAAATTGGAAAAAAAGAGAAATAAAATGTTTAAAGGAACATCCGTTGATGTATTAGGTATACAAATAAAAAAATAACAATAAATAACACAAATAACACAAGAATAACAAAAAAATAACAAACAAATAAAGAAAAATATAAAAAAATATAAAAAAATATATTTAAAAAAATATAAAAAAATGTAAAAAAAAAACAAAAATATATGAAAAGAAAAATATAAAAAAATAACAAAAATATATAAAAAAATAATTCTTGTTCAAAAACTTTGTTTTGCATTCTCCAGACAATAATTACTCCTCTCATGTGTTTTAAAAACATCATTTATTAATCGTCGAAGTTTCGCATCATAAATATGTTGCCTCATCATGAACAATTTTCTAAAAAAAAATTTTAATTTGATATAAATATTGGTTAACAAACAGTTTGAGAAATTGAATTACATTTTACTATTATAGGTTATGTAGTACTTTAAATATACAGAAAACATAAAAATGGTAAATACCTTATATTTCAGATAAATATTATCTTTTGTTATGTTTTTTGTGAATTTTTTTAACTATTGTGAATTGAATAAAAAAATAAAAAAAAAATATATAAAAAAAAATTAAAAAAAAATAAAAAATATAAAAAAATAAAATATATATATATAGGAGTCATCCACATATCACGTGATACAAATTTCGGGTAATTTGGACCCCCTCCCCCCCCCTATCGTGATACTTTTTTTATTGTTTTAATATTAATTTATAATGGAGCGTGATACTTTGTCTAACCCCCTCTCCCCTCATGGATATCACGTGATATGTGGATGACCCCTATATATATAAAAATAAAAAATATAAAAAAAAATTAAAAATATTAAAAAAAATATAAAATATTAAAAATATAAAACAATATAAAATACAAAAAAATATAAAATATAAAAAAATAAAAAATATTAAAAAAATAAAAATCGGTAAATGTATTAGGATTCAATACAATGAACGCAAATCGGTAAATTGAGGTAATTAATTCAATAAAGGTAAAGATTTCACAGTAAAACCAAAGTCCGAAAGAAGCTCACAAAGTCCAAAAGACAAAATGCGTTTGTAGTACAAGAATGAGCATTATTGTTTCAAATAGTGTAAAACTACATAATTACAAAAGCAGATTTTTTAACATTGCATAATTATGTTTTAATCTAATCTTTTGAGGCTATAAAAATACCAGTAGTCCTCTTCGCCAGTACAAAAAGCGAATTGCACATGTATTATTATTTAACGCGCCTTATACATGTATTCGTAGTCTCAGCAATGGGAGCAACGGACCCTTCTTTATAGGTTAAGTGCATTATCATGAAATGAAATCGTTGCAGTGGTGACTGAATAAGAACTTAACTCACTCATTTTCTCGGAAATTTCTTCTACACACAAAAACCAGACTGCTCTTTCTGATGCGTGCAATTTTTTCATCAAGCTGTATTTTTTCGCATTTTTTTAATATTTGGAAGAAAAAAAATCGCACATTTTTAATACACTCTCATTTTTTATGAGAATGTAAAAAATACAAAAAGTATTTATATTGGGCAAAAAGTATTTACATTGGGCAAAAAGTATTTATATTGGGCAAAAAGTATTGTATTAGGCAAAAGTATTTGCTCAATAATTTTTTTTTTAAATTTGTTTATGAAGAAATAAAAAGAAATACAAAAAGTATACTATTGAGTGTCCGCCCAATAAAAAATTATAACTAAGGGCGCAGTGTGGGCTCAGCACTGGCACAATACAAAAAATTTTCATTGGCTGTTAGTTTCTATATCAAGCTACTGTAAAAACACAGGAGAATTGTATTTCCAAGCTTGTATAAATTAAACGGTGAATTTTAATTGAGTTTAAAAGAACAAGAAATTCTTTTGAATTGGACCAGTGCCGTATCTTTAAAGTTGCAGTGCCCTAAGCCAAGACGGAATTTTTTTCAATGTGTAAAAAATTGAAATTTATACACAACTGTGTTGTCGTTGGATTGAGACTTTTGTTTCGGAAAAGAAAAAAATGAAAAAAAATGAATTAAATGTTAAAAAAGAAATAAAAATGAATTGAATGTTATAAATGAAAAAAAGTTAAAATGTTCAAAACATAATTTGCAAAAGACTCAACCGAATATTTTTTTGAAAAGTGCTTTTCAAAAAAATATTAGGTTGAGTCTTTTGCAAATTATGTTTTGAACATTTTAACTTTTTTTCATTTTTAACATTCAATTCAAAAAAAAGATCTAAAAATAATTTTAGATTTTTCAAAATTATTTACAAGTAGTTATGATTGTTTCCTCATATAGGGAAGTGTTGTTTTTATTTGCGTTGAAGATCATTCTTTTAGTTTGAGGTTATGTTATGGTCCTTAAGTAATTTTTATATTACTATCTCTATTTTATTTTAGTTCAACTCTATTTTTTTTAGAGACATCTTACTTACAAATAAATTTCGCTCGCGATTTTTCTCCAATGTTGTTCATTTTATATAATCAAGTGAATAGTCTTTATTTCTTTATTATGACAATTAGTACCCTCGAAGAGAAAGTTTATGTTCTGTCCAATAAATGAATCACATAAATATGTGAAACTGAAAAAAATTGTAGAAAATAAAATAATAATGATAAGTTTGGTAAAAAAAGAATTAATTCGCCGCCGTAGCTAACTACTTTTTGCACTCTAAAATTTTCTTTACGGGTAAAAATTAAAATTTTCTTTACGGGTAAAAATTAAAATTTTCTTTACGTGTAAAAATTAAAATTTTACCCGTTTTTAATTAGATTAAAAATTAAAATAGTCATGTTTTTCCAAAACGAGATTTTACGTTGCACAAAAGCGCATTTGTATTTATTATTCAATAAAGTATACATCTCCATTTAAATAAAAAACACATTTGATTGATTTTATTATAAAGACTTTATTTTTGTGTTGCCTTTTAAATTATATTCTCTAATTGCATTTTTATTACTTTGGTTAATTAATTGTCAATTACCGTAAGTCTTCAATTGTTTTTTCAAATTTTTCGGGAAATAAATTCCAATTACTAAAAATTCGAAATGGTTTTTTAATATTGTACTGACGAATGCTTACTAACGCTGACTTGAATGCTTTTCAATTACATACAATTGCTGTTTCATTACAAATGCTGTTCTATTATACAAACGAAAATTAATTTTGATTAAAAAATATTGTAATTTCATCAACCTCGCAAAATAAAAAGAACAATATGCGATTTGACCAGAAATTGTATATGGAGGAATCGCAGACAAACATTGAAAGTGAGGTTATGTTTTTATGTAAAATTTTGCTTTTTCAATTATTAAAACATAATCTTTCATTGCAATTTTCTTTAGTCGAATGTTGACAAATGTTATTTTAAACAAAATGAGTCAATAGAAAGTACATTTAAACAAAAATTTAAAAAATTCACTTTCTGAAACAAAATCGTATTTTCTAATTTTCTGCAGTTTTTTTCAGAAAGTGGATTTTTAAAAATGTTTGTTTAATTATACTTTTTACTTGTTTTTGTTTAAAAAAACATTTAGCAACTTTCGTCTAAAGAAAATTGCAATATTTATGTTCCTGATTGAAATATTTAATTTATTTAATTTGTTTTTAATTGAAAAAGCAAAATTTTGCACAAAAACATAACCTCACTTTCACTGTTTGTCAGATTATTTAATCAGAATTTAATTTATATTTTATTTTATTTTATAATAATAAACGGTACCAGACATTTTAATTTAATTTAATAAAAAAAAAATATATGGAAAGAATATATAAAAAAAATAGAAAATATAGAAAAAATAGAAAATATAGAAAAAATAGAAATATAAAAAATATAAAAAATATAGAAAATATAGAAATATAGAATATAAAAATATAGAATATAGAGTCCGAAAATATAGAATTTAGTAAATTTCAAATTTTCTAAAAATTTCTAGTTTTCAAACAAAAATTGTGACTTGCACTATTCATAGAGTCCACTGTAACAGAGGGTTTCTACAAATCATTCTTCAAAAAATTCCACGAGTTTTCCACGATTTCCATGAAAAAAATAGAAGAATTTCCATGACATTTTTTAGTATATTTTTTAATTAAAAAATGAATTTTTCAATATTTTGTAAGAATTTAAATTACTTTTGAAATAATGAAAGCTTCATGAACATAATTTTTTATAGAATTTGAAATACTCGAGATCATTATTTTCAATTTTAAAACCATTTTAAGCATTTTCAAATGTTTTTAAAATACTATGAAGTATTTTTAAATATTTTGAAGTATTTTTAAATATTTTGAAGTATTTTTAAATGTTTTGTAGTATTTTTAAATATTTTGAAGTATTTTTAAATATTTTGAAGTATTTTTAAATATTTTAAAGCATTTGTTAAATATTTTAAAACATTTTTAAATATTTTCAAGTATTTTCAAGTATTCCAAAGTAATTTTAAGTACATTTAATTATGTTTAAGTACTTTTAAGTATTTTTAAATATTTTAAAGACATTTTAAGTATAGTTTTATAAATATTTTGAAGTATTTGGAAATATTTTACAGAAATTTTAAGTAATTTTAATATTTTAAACCACTCGGAAGTAGTCTGAAATATTTTAATGTAATTTTTAAGTATATTTACATGTTTTGAAGTATTTTGAAGTATCTTTAATCGTTTTGAAGTATTTCTAAATATTTTAAAGAAATTTGAAGTATTTTTAAGTATCTTTAATCGTTTTGAAGTATTTCTAAATATTTTAAAGAAATTTAAAGTATTTTAAATTATTTTGAATCATTTTTTCTATTCTTTAAATATTAATTTATAATGGAGCGTGATACATTGTCTAACCCCCTCCTCATGGATATCACGTAATATCTGGATGACCCCCTTTTGAAATATTTTTTCGACATTTTTTATAAAGAGTACGTTTCAAAGCAAACATTTTCAAAAAAAGAAAGACCCGTTTGGAACATTTTTCGCAAAGTTATAAGCATTTGAAAAAAAGGGGTCGTAATTTTTTGAAAATTCATAACTTTTGAATGGCTCGACAAAAAAAATTGAAAAAAATCATGAAAGCTAGTGCCAAGGAGTACTAAAAGAGAAAAAAGTTTCAAAAAAATCCGAGTTGCAAAAGCTGATTGGTATCCGATTTGGCGTGTATCGCCCCATATTCAGCAATATTTTGAGGTGCTCTTCACATAGCGGGATACACTTTTCTAACCGTACTTTTTTAAAAGTTGGCAACATTGACAATGAAACGAAAAATGCAAAAATAGTTGAGAAAAGCGAGTTATTGCAAATAATTAAGAGCATTGCTCACAAGTGCCCGCATATTGGGCTCCTATTAGTGAAACATATTTCCGCACAATCATGCGGTACGGTGCCAGGAACTGTAGCAGATGAATCGGTAAAAGAATAACGGACTCGTCTCCCCCCTCCTCTTACTTTCTGTTTTATTTGTAAACAATCGTTTTAAAAAACGTGCTCTCCGTCCCGAAAAGACCGAAACGGTCACCAATCTTATTATCACTTTTTACTTCCTCCGAATCACTTTTTTTTGTTTATCGTTTCTTGTTCCCCAGTCAATGACTTAATCAGGAAGTGAAAATTTCAACTTTCCTGCTTTCAGTTTATAAAATAAGATTCAATTTTCCGGACAAATTCTAATTTTACAAAGGTGCATGCACTTTTATATTATATTTGATAATTTCCGATATTTTTGTAATGTAACGGAAGAAGAAGATATTTTTGTAATTTTATAATTGATATTTTTATATTTGATAATTATAGAGGTATATTTATACCATTATACATTTATATAAAATAAAATAAATATAAATAAATCGATATAAAGGTATATTCTTCTTCTTCTTCTTCTTTACACTGAAAAAAAAAAAAATTATTTAATCCAAATAAACCATTTACTTGTCTATTATCAAATAAATATTTATTTGAACCAAGTAATTATTATTTGAGTCCAATAAACAATATTTGATTCAAATACAGAAATAATTCAAGTAAATGGTTTATTTGAATCAAATAAATTTTTTTTTCAGTGATAGGTTATGTGACCTGGGTATGGCCAATTCAATCATATAAAGCTATATTTATACCATTATGAATGAAATGAAAATTAAAAATAATAAATTTACAGGTAGTCCAATACAAAATTTGATAATTATTTCTTTTTCCTCGAGTATTTTAAAAAGTTCTCTCAAAGAACATGGTTTCGGTACCAAAAGGGAAGTCACAAGTTGTGTTATCTCTGTAAAACCAAATACGAGTGATACCGGGAAGATTAAAAGCTTTTTTGTCCACCATCTGTTAATTAAGTCAAAACGCATATTCCAAGATGGCGTCGCTGCAATCTAAAAAGCACGTGTTTACAACACTTAAAAGTTCGTCGCAACATTTTACAACAATTGCAAACAAATTCCAATTTCCAACCAAACTTTCCTGTCACCAACACACCGGCCAAATAACCAAAAATCCAAAAGTGTACATTTTGTCTCAACTTTTCGAATTAGAGTGAAACATCTGTTTTTTCACAACTGGAAAAAATAACTCACCCTATTGAAAGGTGTATATTCTGAAAAGGATGACCGACAGGAATTCACAGTTCTCGAAAAATTCTTGTACAGGTTGCAACAAGAAATCGGTCCCGCGAATCGGTGTCAGTTTGACATATTTTTCACGAGTGTGGATCAACAGGCTGTTGAAGATGAACAAGACGAGGTGGAGGGGGCGAGAAACAATTTGTGAATTAAGGGGGTGGTTCCTGAACCTGCAACCGCGCACTTACCACACTCACTCAAGAAACAAGTCGCGCCGATCGATGCCGACACTCGCGCACTTTCAGGGCCGAAGTATAAATAAAAAGTCTCAAATTTGCCGGTTTTTGGAAAAAAATGCAATTTTTCGATTCAAAGTGAAATTGCGACTCCCGCCAAAAGTCGCGCCCAGTCACTTTTGACAATTTTGGAATGTGCTTGACGCAACGACACAGGTCCAACCGCGGGCGCGTCTGTCACGCGAATGCGCCAGTTTGGTATGCACGTGGTTCACTGAAACTACACTGGGATACGTGCAGTGCTGCCGGCTATCGCTGTGAAGAACCGGGAAGAGCCGGGAAATCAACCAACCATCGTGAACCACCTGTTACCAACCAAGAGTGCGCGCGCATTCCGAGCCGGCTCCTTGAGTGGTCAGGCTCGTAGAGTGATTAATGGGAACCCCTGACCTGAGTCACGTAGGATTAGGTCGGGATATTAACGCCGATTGGGTGCAAAACGGTTGGGATAAATAAAAACAAAAAGCGACGAAAACGAAACGACTTTTAGGTGCGTTTTTTATCATGGGATCCATAACCTACAAATTGTTGCAAACTACAACTTTTGTTGGACTTTAAATTCCACAGAAGGTACATGTCTTGTGCCGGTGTGTTGAAAAAAGTTTTTTACAGTCACGATCTTTTTAGTCGGTCCGGTGAATATCCGTTCGGAAATTGGTGCCTAAAAAGTTACTTTCTCCTGGACGAAATAGCAATCTTAGAAAACACCGGAAACGATATATAACCTAAAATAAATGATGAATTATAAGAATGTTATTTATTGACTGTATTATTAACTGTTACTTTTAATATAAAAGAAACAATGCAAAATTTTTGTTAATAAAAAATGAATTTTTTAAAAACATGAATTTTTAAAAAGATGAATTTTTTAAAAACATGAATTTTTAAAAAGATGAATTTTTTAAAAAGATGAATTTTAAAAAAAAAATTTTTTTTTAAAAAACTTTTGTTTTAAAAATTAATAAATTTTTAAAAATGAATTTTTTTTTAAATTCATTTTTATTTTAAAGACTTATTGTTACTAAAAAATACACTCTCATTATTGGCAGATTATTGGCACTATTCATAGAGCTTTAGTGGCACTATACATAGAGTTTTAGTGGCACTATTCGCAGAGTTTTATTGGCACTATTCGTAGTTCATTGGCACTATTCGTAGTTCATTGGCACTATTCGTAGTTCATTGGCACTATTCGTAGTTCATTGGCACTATTACTATTCGTATTTCATTGGCACTATTCGTAGTTCCTTGGCACTATTCGTAGTTCATTGGCACTATTCCTAGAGTTTTAGTGGCACTATTCTTAGAGTTTTAGTGGTATTATTCGTAGAGTTTTATTGGCACTATTCATAGAGATTTAGTGGCACTATTCATAGAGTTTTAGTGGTATTATTCGTAGAGTTTTATTGGCACTATTCATAGAGTTTTAATGGCACTATTCTTAGAGTTTTATTGGCACTATTCATAGAGATTTAGTGGCACTATTCATAGAGTTTAAGTGGCACTATTCGTAGAGTTTTATTGGCACTATTCATAGAGTTTTAATGGCACTATTCATAGAGTTTTAGTTTCACTATTCCGTAGAGTTTTATTGGCACTATTCATAGAATTTTAGTGGCACTATTCATAGAGTTGACTGTAGTACGATATATACTGCATTACTGTAGCCTAGCCTGACAAAGTTGCTGCAATATTATTACTATGTTTGAAGGAGAGTCCAGAATAGGTGATTTGAGGTTAGGTTTTTAATGTCAAGATGTCCACGACATGTCGATGGAACAATAGAAGACTAATTCGTTGTGCTAATTTCACGTCCATATGGACGCATCGTCGTGGTAAACCTAACCTCAAACTACCTATTTTGGACTCTCCATTAAACATAATTCATAATTGCTTTGCAAGTGCGAATTGCTAGAACTGTCAATATATGCCAATTTTGCTTTTGGTAATAGTAAATACTGAAACATATGAATTATAATTAATTATAAAATCTAGAAGAGAAATTCTGATGACATGGAGGAACGAATTCGGAACCTTTTGGCTGCCAAACCTACGACGCATGCGCATCTACTGATCCAACCCATTAACGCTCAGGTGGACGGACTTTGTTTACAAAGTTTAGCGGCATGGATTCATATGCTAAAAATTTTTGAAAAATATTTCAATCAGAGTTCCTTTTGGCAAATTTTATGCTCTTTCAGATTCCAACAACAAAATTTGGTAATTATTCAAAAAATTTGTAAAATAATGTTATTCAAACTCACAGCTGTTTTTTTGCAAAAGAACACGATTTATTGAAGTTCGTAATTTAAGAAACTTTTTTCACATTTTAAACAATTTTTGAAATATTTTTTCCTATAGTTTACAAAAATCCATGACCCAATTCGAAATCCAAAATGGCGGCCGCAAACACGGCGTTCCAAACTATGAAATTTTTTTGAATTTTTAAAATTGTGATTAATCGAACTAAAACACTGTATAAGGAGGTTTTTGGGGTCCCTGATTACAAACTTAGACTTTTAAAAAATGTATTTTCAAAATTCTTGATTCAAATGACGGACCCAAAATTTTTGAATTTTTCAATTTTTGATTAATCGAAGTAAAATTCAGTTTAGGGGGATTTTGGGGGTCTCTTATTCTGAATTTTGGGACAAAAACTTTATTTACAAAATTCTTGATTCGAAATGGCAGACCCAACATTTTTGAATTTTTCAAATTTTGATTAATTGAAGTGAAATTTAGTTTAGGGGGGTTTCTAAGATCGCTGATTACGAATTTGAGGTTAAAAACCCCGTATTTTCAAAATTCTTGATTCTGAATTCTGAATTCGAAATGGCAGACCCAAAATTTTTGAATTTTTCTAATTTTGATTAATTGAAGTAAAACTTAGTTTACGGGGGTTTTCTAATATCTCTAATTACGAATTTATGGTTAAAAAACCTGTATTTTCAAAATTCTTGATTCAAATGACGGACCCAAAATTTTTGAATTTTTGATTAATCGAAGTGAAATTCAGTTTAGGGGCATTTTGGGGGACTCTTATTCCGAATTTTGGGTCAATAACTTTATCTTCAAAATTCTTGATTCGAGATGGCAGACCCAACATTTTTGAATTTTTCAAATTTTAATTAATTGAAGTGAAATTTAGTTTAGGGGAGTTTCTGAGGTCGCTGATTACGAATATATAGTTAAAAAACCTGTATTTTTAAAATTCTTGATTCAAATGACGGACCCAAAATTTTTGAATTTTTAATTTTTGATTAATCGAAGTGAAATTCAGTTTATGGGGGATTTTGGGGGTCTCTTATCCTAATTTGGGTCAAAAACTTTATTTTAAAATTCTTGATTCGAAATGGCAGACCCAAAATTTTTGAATTTTTCAAATTTTGTTTAATTGAATTGAAATTTAGTTTAAGGGGGTTTCTGAGATCGCTGATTACGAATTTATGGATAAAAAACATGTATTTTCAAAATTCTTGATTCAAATGACGGACCCAAATTTTTTGAATTTTTCAATTTTTGATTAATCGAAGTGAAATTCAGTTTAGGGGTGATTTGGGTGTCTCTTATTCCGAATTTTGGGTAAAAATCTGTATTTTCAAAATTCTTGATTCGAAATGGCGGACCCAGAATTTTGAATTTTTCAAATTTTGATTGCTCGAAGTGAAATTCAGTTTAGGGGTCGTCCATAAACTACGTAGCTCGTCAAGGGGTGGGGGGGGGGGTCAAGACATTTGCTACGCTGAGCGGAAAAAATGGCGCTAATGTATGGAACAGTGTGCTACATGGGGGGAAGGGGGGGTCTAAATTTCCAAAAAAAATGGGCTACATAGTTTATGGACGACCCCTTAGGGGGATTTTGGGGCTTTTATATTCCGAATTTTGGACCAAAAGCTTTATTTTTAAAATTCTTGATTCGAAATATCGGACCCAAAATTTTTGAATTTTTAAAATTTTTATTAATCGAAGTGAAACGCAGTTGACCGTGCTTTTTTGCAAAAAGAAAGCTGTAATCAGTACTGCGCCTTTTGTCAATTTTTCATTTTATGTTTTAAAAATTTTTAATAATAAAATGTTTTAAAAAATTCGTGGGATAATACAGAATGAAAAAGAAACAATAAAATTGAAATTTTCTATTCCCTGAAGATAATTATCGTAGAAGAATAAAAAAGAATTACTTTATCTTCAAAAATATCGGACTGTTCTTGAAAAGTTATTAAAACAAGGATATTTTTCCTAAAATAGATCTAAAACAAACCTGTTTATATGTTTACACTGATTAAAAACTTCTTTGAGTCCAGAATAAACACTAACACTGGTTTATTCAGTATTGTAACACACCTGATGTTATACATTGCTCGTGTTTTTGGTTGATGATTTTCCTGTAGCCTATATAAAGCATTTCGTTCTTTCAATATATAAGAATTAATTTTCATTTCCGATAATTAAAAGATTCATACAATTGGGAAGATTCTTCCAAATTGATTACTCTCAATAGATTGTGAACCATCGATATCGAACAGGCTATAAAGAAGCTATCAATACATTGCGAATCTTCATATACAGAAAAATGTCCTGACATTAATACATTGCGAATCTTCATATATAGAAAAATATCCTGAAATCTAAGACAAAGTATTCGGCTTCTTGTGTTTGATGAAGAAAAAGTTGTTGATAAAGATTTTTCTGTGAAGCAAAAAAATAAAAGATTTTTTCTAACTTTAAAATTTTGGCTCTGTCGTATACGACTTACAGAGCCAAAATTTTAAAGTTAAAACAACAACTATAGTTGTGGTTAATAAATGCTTTATATATCTCGAAATAAAAATGTCTTAAATCTCTAATCAAAAACTCGATAAGACGATAAGTCGAAGTTTTTAACGTTTCCCTTGAAATTCGAGTTATCGAGGTTCTACTGTAGTACCATTCTTTTCTGATAATTATTTCACGGTCTTTTGTACGGGTTTCTGCCCAATCTGGTATGGAACGGATGAAACTTGACGCAGTAGTCTTAGAATCTTAGCGTATATAACTTATATACTTATATACGAAGTAGCGTATATAACTTATTATAACATTGTGTGATTGAATTGGCCGCATCAAGACCACGTTTAGAAGAGGAAGAAGAAAATTTATTAGTTTACTAATTTGTTAAATTGTTAATTTGTTAATTTGTTAATTTGATAATTTGTTAATTTGTTAATTTGTAGAAAAAGAAGAAGAAAAAGAAGAAGAAGAAATAAAAGAAGAAAACGAAGAACTTATTTTATAAGATGTAATCCAGAAATAGATCTAGCGACTTCTTCCCTAAGCCTATAAACAGTGTATCTACTGTCTGATCCCAATTTCTGCGTAAAGGATATGATTGTGCATTGAAGTTTGTAACAAGTAGTAATTATAGAATTTCACAATTATGTACGAGCTGTGGCTCTTCACTGTAAACCTACGCAACCGAAGTGAATAAATCCAATGCACTTACATTTTTGAAAATTTTTGAAATCCATTAAAGTGCATACAATAAGTAAGGATATACATAAATATAGGTATAGGTATGCACTTGAATGTGCATTCAGAAATGGGATGGAAGTACATTGGGTTTAATGATCATCATCATCGATTCACATTACAATCGATTTTCCATTAATTTCCATACAAAAATACACAAACTTATCAAATTTCAACTCTCCAATATATACACTGAAAAAAAAAATTATTTGATTCAAATAACAATTTACTTGTCTATTATCAAATAAATATTTATTTGAACCAAGTAATTATTATTTGAATCAAATTATCGGACTTAAATAATAATTACTTGGTTCAAATAAATATTTATTTGATAATAGACAAGTAAATGGTTATTTGAATCAAATAATTTTTTTTATTGTAGTAGACTACACAGAAAAAAGAAAATCTCCAAAAGTTTACACAATCAGTTAACTTTTTGACTTATAACAAGACCAAGTCATTTTTTGGTCTTAAAGTCAGTCCAAATCGACACTTATGTAAACGCAGGGTTTCTACAAATTTTTCTTCTCGCAAAATTCCATGAGGTTTCCATAATTTCCATGAGAAAGATAGACAAATTTCCATGATGTTTTTTAATATATTTTTAATTATTTATATATTTTATTTATTTATATTAAATTCATTTCAATATTTTGTAAGAATTTAAATTATTCAAGATCATTATTTTGAATTTTAAACCATTTTAAGTAATTTGAAGTGTTTTTTAAATATTTTCAAGTATTTTGTAATATTCTGAAGTATTTTAAAATATTTTGAGTAAAGTAAGTACTCTGTTTAAATACTTTTAAAATATTTAAAGAAACTAATATTTTAAAATGTGTTTATAATTTATTAAATATTTAAAAATGCTAATATTTTTAATTACTTTGAAATATTTTGAAGTATTTTAAAGTATTTTAAAGTAATTTTAAGTATATTACAATATTTTTAAGTCTTTTAGTGTTTTTAAATATTTTTAAAAAATTTTCAAGTATTGAGAAGTATTTGAAAACATTTTAAAGCAATTTAAGTAATCTGTAATATTTTAAAGTAGTTTTAAGTAGTTTTAAGTATTTCGAAATATCTTAAAGACATTTTAGATATTTTTTAATGTTTTAGAGTATTCTGAAGTATTTTGAAGTATTTTAAAGTATTTTGAAGTATTTTGAAGTAGTCTGAAGAATTTTAAAGTAATTTCAAGTATTTTTTAATATTTTGAAATATTTAAATATCTTATCAGTACAAAACTATATATAAAAGTACAAAATGACTCAATTTGATAAAACATTAAACTCCCTCTGATTCTCCCAGAATATATTTTTCCCATTTTACGTAATTTCCCAAGATTGACAGCAAGCATTTTTCATTAAGTTCAATTCGCTCCATTTTGTAATCACACACCTTTATCTCATGTCCATATTTTTAATGAATGATCAGCAATTGTAAGTATTTCGTAAGAGTGTGCAAAATAAATCACAAATTGCATACATATAGAAAATTCTTTTGCTTTTATTATACTACTAATTATCATTCAGTTAAGCAGTGGTGTAACTACATCAGCCCCCGCAGTGCAGTAATTCTAATAAAGATGAAAAATATTTTTCAAAAGTTATTTTACTCTTCATAATTAAATTAAAGTTGTATTTTTGAATAATAATTGCAATTTATCATGTGGAAAAGGGCGCAATTTTACTTCTTGCGGGCCCAAAATTCGTAATTATGTCACTGCAATTAAGGGCATGTGACAGAAAATAACGTCACGTGATCCTTAACCAAAAAGTTTCCGACGTTTTGCTCTTTTAAGAATATGCTCTTTTAAGAATATGTTATTTTCAAAATTATAGTAAACATTCGTAAAATAATATGAATAAATAAAAAAAATATAATAAATAAATAATAATATAATAAATACTAAATAATAAAAAAATATAATAAATAAATAATATTATAATAAATACTAAATAATACAAAAATAAAAAATATAATAAATAAATAATAATATAAATCGATTTGAGACTCCATTGAGGGGGTTTTATGAAGTCGCTGATTACGAATTTGGGGTCTAAAACCTGTATTTTAAACATTCTTGATTCAAAATGGCGCCCCAAAATTTTTCTGTTCTTCAAATTTAAAAATTTTGGGTTGCCATTTTAAACCAAGAATTTTGAAAATACTTTTTTTGACCCCAAAAATCCCCATAAACTGAGTTTCACTTCGATTTATGAATATTTGAAAAATTCAAAAATTTTTTGGGCGCCACTTTTAATCAAAAATTTTGAAAACACAGGTTTTGACCCCAAATTCGTAATCGGTTGGGTCAGGAAACCTCTTAAACTCAATTTTAATTCGATTAATTAAAATTTTTAAAATTTTACATTTTGAGGACGCCATTTTGAATAAAGAATTTTGAAACAACAGTTTCCAACCCCAACTTCGTAATCATTGATCTCAGAAACCCCCTGAATTGAGTATCAAATCGATTAATCAAAATTTTCAATATTCAAAAAAATTTTGGTTTTTAAACGCTGTTTTTAGGGCCGCCATATTGAATTTGGAACTGGGTAATCAATTTTTATAAACTGTAGGGTATTTTTAGGTAATATTAGGTAATTATAAGTAATATTTTACATGGATGAAATATTTCCAAAATTGTTTGAATGTGAAAATAATTATTTTATTAAATAATTATATTTTTATTGTAAAATAATTATTTAACATTTTGTGTTTTTTCTTCAAACTTACATCTAGTCAAGAATTGCAGTTTTTAACAAATTTTAATAAAATATTTTGTTCTTTAAAACATTTTCCAGAGTTCTGAGCTCCAGAGCTTTATTTTGTAGAATAATATTTTGTTTAAAAAATATAAATAATAGAACTTCTATTTTTTAACTAATTTTTGAAGAAAAAAATATTTATAAATGTTAAATTACGAACTTCAAAAAATCGTGTTTTTTGCAAAAACACAGCTGTAACTTTGAAAAAAAATATTTTACAAAAATTTTGATATCGGAATTTGAAAGAGCATAAAATTCCCCATAAGAAACTGTGATTCAAATAATTTGCAAAAATTGTTAAATATGAATCCATACCGCTAAATTTTGTTCAACAAATCCGCCCAGATGAGTGTTAATAGGTTAAAAATTTCAATTAACCATATCAAAAATTCCGATATAGGAAACTATAAAGAAAACTAGGTACAATGGAAACAATATGGGAAACGATATGGGAATTTGGGACAGGATACTATCCATCAGGTTTTTTTTTGAAATATGCATAATATCATTTTGTTAAAAAAAATGACAAGAATTTAAGGTAAAAGAAAGTGAAAGTTAGGTTTAAACCTTCCTGGTTTAAACTAATTTATTTAATAAACAATTTTACAATATATAACTTTGAATATAGATGCAAATTATTTTATTTTTGTATATTTCAATGTCTTGAGAACATTTTTTTAACAAATGTTCATTAAAATGAGACCAAAAGTTGAGTTATTGTTATTTTTTTCAACATTTTTGTAAACTAACTTCTTTACACAAAAGGTGGTTCTATCTTTTATGATACTGAACCGATTTTAATAAATCAAAGGCAAAAGCAATCCAAAACAACTGTGTTTTTAATACTGTAAAAAAGGATTTGAGGAAATTGTTCTATGTTTGTTGATATTTAATAATTCTATCGCCTACAAACGACGCGTGAAAACAAGGTGCGGCAATAAGAAGACGAACAGCTGATAGGAAATCTGAAAACGCATGCGCGAAGCATCACGAAGCATGCAGTATTTCTGCTTGTTGCCACGCCTGTGTATTTGTTCATTTTAGGCGACAGAATTATTAAATATCAACAAACATAGTACAGTTTCCTCAAATCCTTTTTAATAGTATTAAAACACAGTTGTTTTGGATTGCTTTTGTCTTTGATTTATTAAAATCGGTTCAGTATCATAAAAGATAGAACCACCTTTCGTGTAAAGAGGTTAGTTTACAAAAATGTTGAAAAAAATAACAATAACTCAATTTTTGGTCTCATTTTAATGAACATTTGTTAAAAAAATGTTCTCAAGACATTGAAATACACAAAAATAAAATAATTTGCATTTTTATTCAAAGTTTTGATATATTGTAAAATTCTTATTATTAATTACTTTCACTTTCTGTCATTATTCTAACAATAAGATATTATAATTATCGTTTCAATATATAATAAAATATTTCAAAAAAGAAACTTAATGGGAAACTATATAGGAAACTATACAGTTTCCTGTCCCAAATTCCCATATCGTTTCCATTATAGTTTTCGATATATTTCCTATATCGGAATTTATAGAGAACAATTTCAAATAATATTTATTACAATTTATAATAATTTATATTTATACAATTAATAATAATTTATATTTATACATTTTATAATAAATTATATTTATAAAATTAATAATAATTTATATTTATACAATTTATAATAAATTATATTTATACAATTAATAATAATTTATATTTATACAATTTATATTAAAATAATAATTGCAATAATGTGGATTGCAATAAAATAATAAATATATAATAATAATATAATAATAAAAAAAAAACTGTTCAAACTTTTTTAAATATAAAAATATTGTCCTCGACTCAGAGTGATCGTTTATTAATTCTTTCAAATATATTTCTTAAATGTAACTTATTATAAACCGTTTTCAAAAACACAAAAAATTTGTAAAAACTTTTTGAGTTTTAGAAAGCAGTTAATAATTTGCCGAAGTGATTTCAGCGTTATTGGGGAAGTTTAAAAAGAAGGCGTTTGAATTATTTGGCTTATAAATTTGTTTTTATATCATTATCTGTATAATATATTTGAAACAATATCATTCTACAACATTGCATAAAAATATACAAAGACATGAAAAAATGTCTCGACTCTCGTACAGTAAAACATGTTCGTGAATAATTTATCATCGCTGCAACGTCATCGCTCGCAACTAAATTCAACTAAACATATGCTGTTTCATTTTTCGTCTTTCATTTGAAAAACTCGACAACTGGCCCGTGTCGATAATCACCTATGCATATGTCATACAATTATCTGTTTCACGGAAGAAGGTTTTAAGTGCCATGATACTCAATCGCTTCAAATCAAACACTGCATTTTCATACAATTCACCCAATCCTCGAAATACAATTTTAACGACACAATCCATAAACGAGCCTCCTTCCATTTCTTTTAATTCACAACGAATTTTAATTGACATTGGAATAAATTAATTACAATTAAAATCACTTTTGATTTCAAATTTTACAAACAAGATTCAAATTTTTTTTTCTCTTTTTTTTAATAATTGTGCATTATTTTATTATTAATTAGGGAAAAACTTTTGAATTCAATTTTTACTATCAATTGTACATTATTTTATTATTAAATAATTAGGGAAAAATTTCCATCCCGAGTCACTATGCAGAACATTTTAAAAAATTAAAATAAATTTAATTTTAATTAAAAAAATTAATTAAAAAATTAAAATAAATTTGATTTTAATTTTTAATCAATTCAATTTCATTAATTTAAATGAAAAATGTTAAAAACAGAAATAATATAATATTATGTTTTTCGAATATTTGAACACTTTCTGCATAATTATTAAATAGTAATGAATAATTTAATAATTAATTATTATTATTATTAATTTTAATAATAAATTAATTATTATTATCAATTTTAATAATAAATTTATTAACTATGGAGAGGCAATATCAATTTTTATGAAAATATCAACAGGTAATTTAAGTAAAGAAACAGAGGCTCCAGGAAATGTCGTTTCATTTTTGAGATCAGTGGCCAAGGGAAACGATTGTCGCGTTACAAAATTAAATGTAAATGTAATAATAAAACGATACAGTATAGTTACTTAATAAAAATAGCAAAATAAAAATAACTATTCGAAAACTATCTTCTCGTACCAAAGGGAGAATTGATAGTTTTTTTTTTATTTACACATCCTGTAGTTCATTTACTTCTTAAATATTTTTGTTTATTCGTTAAATAACGAGCTGCTAGAGTAAAAATGTAGGACTATTATTACTATTCGTTTGTAGAAACATAAATAATATAAACGCAAATATTTACAAAAAATTGTTGCACGAACCGAGCTCATTTTCGCAAGACACTTTTACTTAATACGAAGAAAAAGCACTTATTCAAAACGCAGACCATTTTTAAGAGGGTCTCACATGTCCTTTTTGGTAATTAATTTCTTGAAAAAAAAAGAATACATTTTTTCGGGAATTTATTTTCAAAGTTACATACTTTTTTTAATGTATTTGCATACATTTTTAAATGCACATAACTAGATTTTCGAAAATCGTTTAAAACTAATTTTTTATTGGCGGTTCATTTAAAAAAATGAACCGCCAATAAAAAAATCAAACGTCAAAAAACAAACGTTAAAAAGAAACAGTTTGAGGTTATGTGACGCACCTCCTTAATTGTTAAGAACAAAAAATGTTAACGCTTCATGTCGAAATTTCAAAATACTTAAAAAGTTGATTTCGAAATAGCTCGATGTAATTACTACTTTTTTCGAGAAAAAAAAGTATTTTTAAGTTTACAACTATATCACAATAGTTTTAAGAATAAGGTGCGACTTCGTAGTGTATTTTTTTTCCTTTTTTTTCAGTGTTCTTTTCAATAAAGCAAGACCCTCTTAAACGAGATGATCAAATTTTCCAAGAAAAAATGAAAAGAAATTATAAATTTAAAAACGAATTAAAAATATAAATAATCAATTTGATTATAAATTATCAATTTTGCTATGTAAATTATAATTTTCATTATATGAATTACAATTTGCATTATAGAAATTATAATTTGCATTATAAATTACAAAAAGTAAACTATAAATTCAATTATAAATTACAAAAAAGTAAACTATAAATTAATTTATAAATTACAAAAAAGTAAACTATAAATTAATTTATAAATTACAAAAAAGTAAACTATAAATTCAATTATAAATTACAAAATAAAGTTTTTAAATTTCTTTTCATACTGAAAAAAATTCTTTAACGATAACAGTTTATATTGTATTTGAATAGATTTGCGGAATACGGACACTTCGCTTTTTATTTCGCTCTATTTACAATTATTAGAAACGCAATGCCACGACTTTTGTTTATAGTAATTTTTCGTTATCAAAAAAGTTTCATCGTAAAAATACTGATCCCACAAAAAAATTCACTTGTTGAAATAATTTGTTTACGTCGTAATGAAATTGTTTATGCAATCCTGTTTAGCTAGATTTCTATTTAGAAATTTAAAAATGTAAAAAAATTTGTCGAATTTTAAATACTTGTTACAATTATTCAGTAATAAATTTTACGTCATAGATGTGAAATTTCGCCTCATGGACTTTTAATTTCACATTATTGATTTTTAATTTCATATTACAGAATTTTTTTACTTTACAGATTTTTAATTTCACAATGTAGATTTTTAACTTCACTTTATAGATTTTTAATTTCACATTATAGATTTTTAATTTCACATTATAGATTTTTAATTTCACATTATAGATTTTTAATTTCACATTACAGATTTTTAATTTCGCATTGTAGGTCACAAATTTGTGGATCTTACATTTTTCATTGCAGTTATTAAATTTCACATTGTAGATGTTTTTCAATTTGTCGATAGCATTTAATTTTCAAAAGATTTTAAGCCAAATAAAATTCTGGATGTTTCCGAACTGCTCTCGAATTTTAAAATGGAAGAACGACAGTTTTAAAGCTGCAGCTTTCCAAATTAAAAACAATCAAGATTTCTATTCAACTCTTGCCATATTCGTAACATTCAAAATTCTGCTTTCGATGATAAAATTTCCTTTTCTTGCAAATTTTGAAAATGCCACCCTCTCAGCGTCCTCTAGTTATAATATTCGAAAAGCAATGTTAAAAAGTACTAAAAAAAAAAGTTTAAAAATTATTGTAAAAGACTGTAAATACGATTTTTAGAATAAAACACGGAAAGTTTACTAAATTTTGTGATAAAAACACATTTGTTTTTAATTGTTTGTTTTTAGAAACATTTGCTTTTATCAACAAAAGTTTCTATCAACAATTGTTTTCATCAAAATTTGTTGTTATCAACACTTGTTTTTATCAACATTTGTTTTTATCAACACTTGTTTTTATCAACGTTTGTTTTCATCAACATTTCTTGTTATCAACACTGGTTTTTATCAACAATTTTGTTCATCCACACTTGTTTTTATCAACATTTGTTTTCATCAACACTTGTTTTTATCAACATTTGTTGTTGTCAACACTTGTTTTTATCAACATTTGTTGTTGTCAACACTTGTTTTTATCAACGTTTGTATTTATCAACATTTGCTTTTATGAAAATTTCTTTTAATGAACGTTTTTTTCAACATTTCTATTTTTACTTCAAATACTAATTTTCCGTCAATTTACAAAAGCGTAATTTTTTTATCTGAAAAATAGTATTGTTGAAAAAAAAGTGAGAGGACATGGCATTATATTTTGTTGTTGATTTACCTAATTTGGTCCCTATTATTAATTTCGCAAAGAATTTAAATGGTAAACAGCAGTGGTTCTTTGTTTCTTCTTTTGTTTTACGATTTAAAAGGATTTTTTGATTTATACAAGAAAAATTGACTTGAGAATCAGAGCACCTGTATCCTTCCTCCTCTTTCACTCTTTCGCTTTAGATTATGTTTTGTGGCCCCAATATTTTACAAGAGAATAATATAATCAACGCCCCTAGCGAACTACTTTATCCGAGTGGCTCACCGCGAATTTAGAAGTTTTTCTTCTAATTTTCGCCGTATTCCAACTATTTTTTCTAGTCTACTCACCTGCTACTTAAATCTGTTTCTTTAGTTCAGAAACGATATTTTTTTGATTAGATAAATGTCCACAAGACTACATTTTTGTTTTTTTTATGGAATGTATCACTATTTGGAAGATTCGCCGATACTATTCTCAGAATTGAAATAATTTACTCCATTTTAACAATTTAAAATAGTAACATTTTGGGATAGTAACATTTTAAGATACCCACATTTTGCTCGATTTTTTTTAATTCAATTAATTTTTAATAAATAGGAATTTAAATAAATAGGAATTAAAGATTGAAATTGAGAATTTTTTTTTGTGTAAAATTTTTCTTTGCAGTTAGAAACAATAATTTATTGCAATTTTCTTTAGTCGAAAGTTGCCAAATATTATTTCAAACAAAATTAATCTGTTAAAAAATACGTATATTTAAAAAAAATTACTTTCTGAAGCAAAACTACTGAACTTCTGAAGCAAAATTGGAAATAATTTTGAAAAAGCGATTTTGGTTCACATAGTGATTTGTTTTAAATTTTTGTTTAAATGTATTTATTGGATCATTTATTGAGTATGTATATTATGTATTTATTAGTTCATTTTGTTTGAAATAACATTTAGCAATTTTCGACTAAAGCAAATTGCAATAAATGATTATGTTTCTAATCGAAAAAGCAAAATTTCACACAAACTTTTAAAATAAAATGCTAATAAAATTCGCAAAAAATTGCATAACACAATAAAAAACAATACAAAAATAAATTACACAATTTTTTCTAGAATTGCGCAATAGCAGATATTTTTCTCAACAAAAAACATGAAAATAAGTTGTATTTTGTCAAATTTAGTATTTGAAAAATTAATTCACAAGTTTAAAAAAATCGTTTTTGTCACTCATTTCCATTTTTTAAAAAAAATGGAGTGACAGTTGAAAATTGTTTTTTGCAAATAAATTCGTTTTTCATAGAGCAATAAAATCCTGAATAAAATTAAAATTAATTAAAATTAAAATTAATTAAAATTAATTAAAATTAACTAAATTAATTCACGTTTATAATTGAAATAGCTAAAAATAAATCACAAAAAAATGACAAAATTGTACGCAAAAAATGTATAATACATTTCTTAGCTATTTGTCAACGCTTGAGGGAAGACTTTTAAAGACAAAAGTTTGAATAAAAAATTTAAAAAACTGTCTTTTAATTGAAAAATAGTAAATTTCAATGCTGAGAATGTTGACCTGCTTGTGCCGTGTGTGCCACATAGATGGGACGACAGAATGCATTCAATAAATAGAATTGAATAAATACTGCGGGATATCGAATGCGTTCAATCGTCCAAGTATTTCGCTCGCTCTCTTTTTTTTTACACAATTACTCCTTTCAATCCGAAAACGTGACAAAAGTTCTTTCCAAGAGACCTTTCATTTAATCCTTAAAGATTCTAGTCCGATTCTTTTCGGGTCGAATTGGCTATGCTACATTTTTTTATGTACAGTAAAGGTCTCGTTAATTTAGATACGACAGTATAATCAATATTAGGAGGGGTTTATTTGAGGTTTCTTGCTTGCTTTCTTCCTTTCTACGATACAATCTTTTCTACGAACACTCGGCCAACTCGCCTACAAACAGACGCTTGATAATTGACTTTCTCTTAATTGTAGACTCGCTCCGATGGCGACAATTAAATACATTATGTGCTATTTTCAGTTTCAGATAATTCTTATACTGTTTTAACTCTCAATTTTCGAAGGTTACATCATCGCATCAAGGATCAAACTTTAGTCAATTTCCAGTAAAATATTGCCCGGAGAAATTCTTCTCATTGTTTATTTCTTTGTAAATTAATAGATTTTCAATAAATTAACGTTTCTTTAATTAGCGTTTTTTTAATTCACGTTTTTTAATTAACGTTTCTTTAATTAGCGTTTTTTTAATTTACGTTTTTTAATTAACGTTTTTCAATTCACGTTTCTTTAATTCACGTTTCTTCAATTCACATTTTTTGACTCACAGTTTTCTGAATCAACGTTTTTTGCATTAAATTAAAGTTCTTTAATGTAATATTTCAACTTTTCGAAAAATATCCAATAAACGGAAATCACTCTCTATAAATACACTTTGCATCAATTAAAAACGTCAAATGTGTTTTAAAATGCTTTTAAAAAATTTGGAAACATTAACATTACATTTCTGCAAAATTTAAAAATGACAATTATATTGCTATTTTAAATGCCCATTTTTTAATAATATGAAATTCTTATATATTCTTTAAGCTTATAATTTAATTATACAATAAATATAGCAATAAATATGTATGTGTATATGTATATGTATATAATATTTATATATAATAATGATTTATAAAAATCTTCTTATAGATAATGTAAAAGGCCAATGAGCACGCTTTCTTTGTTACTCGTGAAAAGTAATTGAAATCAATATTACAATTACTTCAATTCACAAAGTATTCTATCTAATTCTATTAAATATAAATAATTATCATCAAACTAGCCTATGTCTTTGAAACTTTTGATCAATTTTCTCAGTATTGTTGCAACTTTTTTTTAAAAATAATATTCAATAACGAGTGTAAAAATTTATACTTTGAATCCAAAGTATGTAAATTTATTATTTTATGAACATAAAGTATAAATACTTTAATAATTTTACTTTTCCACTATCCGAAGAACCGCTTTTTCAAAATTAGCAGGAAATAATTTACTGGAAAATCATAAATTCACGTGAACTCTAATTCTCTGGAAGATTAAAAGAATACGATTTTTATTGAATGGAAGTATTTTTTCCCGGTCTGAGAATTATTTAATTGCAATTATTTGCAATTATTTAATTAATTGCTATGCAATATAGATTGTAATAGAATAAAAAATTGCTATACAATATAGAATATAATAGAATAAAATATTAATTATTAATAGAAAGCAAAATTTATTGTTTTTCGATAAAAAGTTTGTATTATGAACTCTTGCCAAACTTTTTATATTTCATAAAAGTATTGCACAAATTTCCCGCGTCGTACGCCTTGCTTCGCTAACAGATGGCGCTAGTAGAATGTTCCTCCATAGAGCGGAATACACTAGCGCCATCTCACGGAATGCAGTGTAATTATTATTAAAAAAAATTGTACAATACAATCGAAAGCAAATTTGAAAAGAATTCATGTATAATGTAAAAAAATGTACAAATTCATGTACAATAATTTATGAATAATTCATGAATAATTCATGAATAATTCATGAATAATTCATGAATAATTCATGAACAATTCATGCATAATAATTCATAAACAATTCATAAACAATTCATAATTGATAGTCTTTTTTACGTACGAATTCATAAACAATTCACGTAATGCATAGAAATATGTAAAAATGAAATTTCTGGATCATTTTCCACCCAATAAACACCGATTCTATTCCTGAAAATTTTAGAGTCCCCGTGACAAATTGGCTAAATACACAGCAGTTTGAAGTGTCAAAAAAAAAAGGTAAATTCGATGCAGCAACCTTCTGGGTTTGACCAACTGTACCTAAATTATCCCGTGCGACAAAAAATCGATTCCTCGTCATAAACACGGGAATATTCGTGATTACGCACAATTTGCTAACGCGTAAACATCGCGGCAAGATAAATTTTACTAAATCGCGATTATCTAAGAAGAAACACTTGACAATCGAGTATCACAAGATACATGCATACATTTTTCCTCTCGATAGAACCGCATTAATCACATAACAAGTACCCCAATCGAAAAAAGATTGAGAATGGCTGCTTGACGCGAGCAAACAGCTATGCAGATTCGGCGAGATTGATTGTCTGCCGAATTCACTCATTGTCGAAGAAGCAATGGCAATAAAAGATTCCAGAAATCACAAGAGGCTAAAGAACTGGCTCAAGAGACACAAGGCTCTTACAGAATGTCGAGATTGAAACCAGCCGTTTGGTCTAGCGAGTTAAGGAGTTCCTGGGCACTAAAGTTGGCTGCATCACCGGTAGGCAAATTGTCCAACAGATCGAAGTTAAAGTCCGCTGTTCCTATCGAGGAATCCGGTTGGGAAGGCTGGGAATGCTGCTGCGGTAGACCTCGAACTCCGGGACTTCCGCTGCCGTATTGCTGATGGGGATGCATTGGCGAACCTGCGAAAAAATCCAAGAGTCAGCAATAATCTACTTTCAATATTTATCCATTTTCTTGTCAATGTGTTTTTTTTTTTTTTTTTTTTTTTTTTTTTTTTTTTTTTTTTTTTTTTTTTTTTTTTTTTTTTTT
>WNHD01003317.1:0-13199 GCA_011057455.1 Ganaspis sp. Gsp50
GGGTTGCGCGCTGGCGCAACCAGGTTTACTCTCTGTTCACAGACTGCTCCAGACGTCAACTACATAATTCATCTAATCACCCGGTCATGGCCGAAGTACTTCGTACAGCGCCAACGTCAAACTATACTACTACTACTACTACGAGACGCTAGTCTCGCGCCACTTCACGTCACTTCTAGTCACTTCTAGTCTGGTGTTCGTACTGAGTGCATCCTTTGATGTCTTTCTAAGATTATTTCAATAAAAATGTAAATTCTACTATTTAAGAATAGTCACCGGATGACGGGTGAGCTCCTCATTTCTGTCTTTGTTATAAGTCGTTCACCTCAAGTCAAATGTACGTATAACTTATTATACATACATTTATATAATTATATTTATAATATAATTAATTTTCATATTTGAACATTTTGCTTAACATAATTTATATTTTGCAAAATATCCATAATAAACCATTTTTAATTAGCATAAAAATTATTTAACCAATAAGATTAAAGACACATTATACTAATTAAATATGCTGTATGGCTGATATTTTGCAAATTAGAAATTCTGTTAAATAGAAATTATAATTATTAATATGTATAATACACTGAAAAAAAAATGTATTTGATTCAAATAACCATTTACATGTCTATTATGAAATAAATATTTATTTGAATCAGGTAGAAATTGCAACAAACTAAGTGTAGGCGATATTCATAAGTTTTTATTCAATAATATGAAATGTTAAGAAATATAAAAATATGTTTCAGAGACCAAATTATAAAACCAGAATTGGAGAAAGCTTATAATATTATCCTTTGTTTTCATCCTTTTCCCTTTAATAGATTTATTGTTAAAAGTATATGAATTGAATGGCATTAAAAATTTGTTAATTATGTTAGCTTGTAACAATTGTAAATTTAAATTTTCAAAATTATACGCATATAACAAGCATCAGCTTACTCATGCAAATTTAAGAAATGCAACTTTTATTTGCAAATCTCAAAATTGCGATAAAGTTTTTTATATTACAAAAAATTTAGGAGACATAATTCTGAGGATCACAAACAGTCTTTAGTAGAAAGCAAAAACCTAAAAGAAATCCACAATTGTAAAGAAAGTGGATGTGATTTTAAAAGTGCAAATGTTTTTTTATTGAAAAATCATGCTTTAAACCATTTTGAAGATGATAGGGAAATTCTGTGTCCATTTAATCAGTGCAAAAACTTCAATAAAGTATTTAACACTAAAAATGCATTAAAAATTCATTTTTCTAGATGGCACAGATTTCAAGGATGTGAAGTGGACAGTGTAGAATTGGTAGAAAGTAATTTAATTAATGAAATAATGTTAAATGATTCTCCATGTCAATCAATGATTATTGATGATACGTTCAACAATGAGTCAGTGGGTAATCTTGCCAATGAAATCGAAATGAATGAATCAAATAAATGTGAAGACTTTAATAATAAAAATATTACAGAAAAGTTGGGAAAATTATATTTAAAATTATCAACAAAACATGGCGCAAATGAATGTGTTCTTCAAAGTATCGTTCAAGAACTGTCTTCAGCTTTTGATGCTTGCTTTAGTAACTTTAAATTAAATTTTGAAAAATTAAATTGCCCCGTAGAAATTAAAAAAGAAGTCTCCAATTTGTTCGATAATAGTTTCAGTGCATTTAATGAGGCTCATGATAAAAGTAGTGGTAAGCTCCGCAACGCCTACAATAGAAAGATTTTTTACGAAAAAACCTTCAATTTTATAAAACCAGTAGAAGTAGCTTTTCCTACTGAAAATGAAGAAAAACGCGTTTTTCATTATGTACCTATTTTAAAAACTTTAGAGGTATTATTAAAAAAAGAAGAAGTACGTAAATATTGTTTAAATTATGAACGCGAAAAAATGAACGTGGTTTTTTTGATATTTCAGATGGAAAGATTGTCCAAAACAATGATTTTTTTTAGAGAAAATGCTTTACAGATAATTTTATTTCAAGACGCTTTAGAAATTTGCAATCCTTTAGGATCTGCGAAATCGAAATATAAAATTGTAGGTGTTTATATGACTCTAGGTAACTTGCCATCTTATATGCGTTCTAAAACAAATAGCATAAAACTTGTCGCGTTGTGCAGAGAAAAATATGTGCAGAAATTTGGATGGGATTTATTTTTTAAAATTATGATAGACGATTTAAAATTTTTAGAATTAAGAGGTATAAATATAATAGTTGACGGTGTTTTATATAACTTTAAAGGTAGTCTATTAGCTATGTTAGGCGATAGTTTAGGAAGTCATCAGATTGGAGGTTTCTGCCAAAATTTCAGCACATCTCGTTATTTCTGCCGCTTCTGTCTCATAACGAGATAGGATTTAAATTAAAAAGATTATTTAATTAAAGAATTGAGAAATCCTGAAAATTATAACATTTCGGCCAGTAACGCGGAAAAAAAACCAAATGTGTGAAGGAATTTGGAGAGATTCTCCTTTAAATGCACTAAATAACTATCACACTTGCAATCCGGGTTTACCTCCTTGTATAGCCCATGACATTTTGAAGGAGTTGCGCAGTTCGATTTGCTACTGGCTATTAAATATTTTATATCACAAATGTGGTTTAAAATTAATGCTTTAAATTATAATTTACAATCTGTCAAACTATCTGCAAATTATATGACAGATAAAGTACCGCTTATTGATTTATCGAAATCTAAAATTAGCGGCAGTGTAAGCGAAATTAGAAAACTGCTTCTCATTTTTCCCATAGCAGTTTGTCATGCAATTAAAGATGCGGAAAATGATATTTGGCTAAAGGTGTTAAAACTTCGTGAAATTAGCTTATATGCATGTGCTCCAGCTTTATCACTTGGTCAGTTGAGCTTATTTAGAGCGGCAATTAAAGATTATTTTTTAAGAATAAAAGGTTTCCCATTAACACCTTTACGCCCCAAGCATCATTACATAATGCATTATCCTCATTTAATCGAAGAATTTGGTCCACTGAGAAATGTATCTACTTTACGCAATGAAAGTAAACATAAATATTTCAAAGATCTAGTCAAACGTTTGCTTAATTTTGAAAATATTACGCAAACTTTATCAGAGAAGCATCAAATGAATGAAGTCTTGAACAAGTTTGAAGAACCTTCAGTAAAAATGCATGTTTACAAAGAACTTTCTTCTAAAGATAACACGTACTCAACTTTCATACCTAAAAATGAAATTAGATTTCATTACTCTGCGAGTAAAGTTTCTTTCAGAGGCATTTTTTATAACGAAAACGACTGCGTGTGTATTGGAAAAAGTGTTTACGGAAATTTTGAAATTTGTAGAGTAGAGAAAATTTTAATTAATGTTGACCTTACTGAAATATACTTCGTAGGAAAAAAATATGAAATAATTGAGAACACTGAACTTGGTATTTTTGAGTTTAAAAGCCAAGATTCTCCAAACTCCGTTTCCCAGCCAATTTTCCTTTTTCCATTTTCTTCCTTGCTTTCTCCAGATCCATTTCTGGAAATAACTGTGAAAAGCATTGCAATCTTGATTCCAATGTATCAACCTTTTAATCTTGATCTGTAAGACGAGTAAGTTCTACAATCAATTTATGTCACTTTTCTGCTAACAAACAAACTTAATGCAATTTTAATTAAAAAAAATTGTTAATTGCAAACTTATGTTTATTTTTTTCAGATGCCTAAAATTTTTAAAGTATGGGACCATTCCAGACATTTAAAAAAGTCAATTTTAATAAACGACGAGAAGGATCTCCTGCAGAATGTGCTAAAGAAGAGCAATGAAAAATTGCAAATACAGGGAAAATCGATTGTTTTGGCTGACGATGGAACAGGAATTGACGAAGATGATGTTTTAAAAGAGTTTCAAAAAATGAATCAAGCGTTCATGATTCTTCAGGAAGACGAATCTTGGACACCCCAAGGTTGTAATGAAGACGATAAATATATTGAAAAAACAGTCGAAAATATAGAAGATTCAAATCAAGACTCTTCTAAGAACGATGTGAATTTTGATGTGCCTGCTGCTACTGTACAAGAAAATCCTCAAAATACTGCAACATTAGCACCAACAAACGTACCGAATAATCAAGAATGCCAGTGGTTGGAATTCGAAATAGACTGGGGCAATATTAATAAATCTAAAATTAACGAGCTAACAGGCGGCAAGCAATCAAATAAATTGATTACGTACATTATCAACGAAGTAGTTGATCAACTGAGAGTTTTAAACCACCAGATTCCTTTCTTCGCTTGCAAATTAGTCGCAAAAAAACTAGTTGACGAGTTTCCAGATACTTTCGAAGACAGGAACGATAAGGGAGAAAAAATGGATAATTTGACGGCTGAAAAACTTAGAACTAGGAATAATAATTTAAATAGGCCACAAAATAAACCATCACTGTCAAATGAACATGGCATTCAAACGAAAACTCTTAGATTGACACAAATTGCTCGAGCAGGTTGTAATAAATGGCAACCTAATGCTATAATTACAGAACATAGTTTTCCTGAGAAGCAAAAATTTCTTTGCTTTTATGGAAAAGCTACATATAGCATGGAAATTGATGATGAAGAAAGAAATCTATATATAAATATGTCTGAAGAAGAAATGAAAGAGAAGGCTGAAACAGATTTTTATTACACTTTTAGTTATCAAAGAAAATTTTTAAATAATATGGGAAGTCCTCCAACTGCACTTGAAATTTTTGAAATGTGGCCTATATTATTTTTAGAAGATTTCTTTTTCCGACATTATCAAGAATTAATGGGGCATTCCATTGAAAAAATAGCAACACGGCTAGAAGAATTGAAGGAAAAAATATTTTCTTACGGCCACTATAAAAAAATGACCTCCGAAAGTACCATTTCTGAAGAGGGGATTTTTAAAATTTTGGCTAAAATTTTTAATGAAGATCATGATTCCTTATTCCAAAAATTTCCGGTAATTTTGTTTATAATAATAGACGGGGTACAGAAAATGCCCTTTAGTATAGAGTAACAGAAAGAATTAATTTTAATGTTTTAAAACAATTTACAAAATAAATAAAATACATAATATATTTATATAATAAATAAAATAATATAATATAATGATGTTAGGATATATTCTCAATTAAATCTCTATATTCTTGATTCACGGTACGAACTTTACTTGCAGGAAGTAACTACACTAGACGACTTGGACTTGAGCAACAAGCCATATGCTTGGGTTGCAAGTTTGAGTAAGTTTTCTTTTTGTTTTTAAAATTTGTTCACATCAAATTTAACTTTCATAGCATGTAGAAAACTAAAAACTGTTAGAAAACACTTTGCTTGAATAGATATTAGCATATGAATAATATAACTTAAAATAAATTTTATACCTTAAAATTTTATATGTACTCATTTCTTATCTCCTTTAATTTACAGATAATGAATCTTCCTATTACTGCTGCATAAATAATTATGTATTTGCAGAAAACTGCAGTCCCGTTAGAGCACTCCAATTCCTCTTTGCTTCATATTTTATTTTTAATAAACAATTCCCAGAAAAAAATTCCTATACTCTGGACTTCGTTCAAAGAATTTTTTTGTCTATCAATCCTCAAATGTCTAGTAAAGCAAAAGCACCTAAAAAATCAAAACTAGCAGTTTTGAGATTAATGAATAATCTCAATAGACACAAAATCCTTCTAAGCACTATGGAAGACGTTTGAAATATATTCTAATTATGAATTTTCAAAAAAGGAAAAAAGAATCACTCGTACGAAAGTAAGTTTATTTATCTGTAATAATTTTTATCATTAAACAAAATGGCAAATAACAAATCAGTTTTTCCTTTCAGATTGATCACTTTCAAAAGAGAAAAATGAACATTAAAAACAATGTTTGTTCACTTAAATAGTTACGTACACAATTTTGATTAATCTGTAAAAATGAATATCGAATTACTCGAAATAAGTAAGTTTATTTATCTATAATACTGATTTTTGTCATTAAACAAAAAAGGGCAAATAATAAGTTATATTTTCCTTTCAGACTGATCGTTTTCAAAAGAGAAAAACTCACATGGGCCGAAATCGACTTTTGAACATATGTTGCTTTTTAATATTTACATACACTGTTTTATTAAATTTGCCAAAAACTGAAATTTATCGAATCATACGAAGAAAGTTCACTGATAATAATTATAATCTTTTTCATCGACTTTTGTACATATGTTGTTTTTTAATATTTACATACACTGTTTTATTAGATTTGCCAAAAATTGAAATTTATCGAATCATACGAAGAAAGTTCACTGATAATAATTATAATCTTTTTCATCGAACAAATAAACATTAAACAAGTTGTAACAATATCTTTTCATATTTTTAAAGCAGATAATTTGTTGAAAAAAAAAATTAAAATGCGAGTTTACTGTATTTATTTATAATCTTTGTAATTACAAAAATAATACATTCGTTTTACTTGTTTATGTGTTATATAATATATTTTTAATAAAAAGTTGATGTTAAAATCATTTTGTGACATTTTATTCTCATGAAATTTGTATAAAATATCAATCAAATTATTCAAGACAATATATATTAATTTCTATATGGAAACCCACAAAATTTAAATTTACTAAAATAATGTGTAAAATTACCGATTATTTGTGTGATTTTACAATCGTTTTGTTATATTACATGCATAAATCTGAAACACATACGACGTGTTATTTTACACACTTGTTTGTATTTTTGCATTGAGGTTATAGAATAACCTCAATAGTATAGGTTATGTTTGTTAGCAAGCGGCTTGCAATATTACTAGGTCTGACAAGGTGGTATAAATTTCCCACGTCCGACATGGTAAAATAACACAGATTTTTTTTACATTGCGTTTGAATTATAACCTAAAAATGTCAATCTTTGTAAGTTTCGTGTTTGAGAGGAAACGTAAAACATAAGTAGTTTCTAACCGAAAATCAGAGATACGCACTTTCTGCACTGCTTATAAAAGATAGGTAATTTCCAAACTGCTTTCAAGTTATACGTACATTTGACTTGGGGTGAACGAAGTGGAGTTGTCTGGACTTAAATTTATTTCTTATAATAATATGGTAAATTAGTGCTCAAGTGTTTTTCTAGTGCGCGTCTGCTTTAATCGGCCGAATAATTTATTAAATCTCTCCGTGATTAATATAAATGTTCAATTAAATCTTTACTCATGCATTAACATTTTTACTGATGGAAATAGAATCAGTGTTTTTCCTTATCCCGACGCTCTCCAGTTTTTCTTTAAAGAAAAAATATTTTAAAATATTGAGTTAGTTTGGCATAATTTAGATTCATTTACAAATGATTTCGGTTTAGTTATTTCTCCGTTTATTCTAAAAATAACTTGGTGCTAGAGAATTAATATAAGATATAATGAAATAAGCCAAGTACTTAATAAATAAATAAAAAAAAAGAAATAAATTAAATGTAAAAGTAAAATAATTGTAAAATAGGTAAGATCTGGTTACAGGACCTAATCCGAGGATTTATTTCAAAGGAAAAATAGATCTTGAATTGAATTGAGCAATATAATTAATTCGATAAATAACTAGGATTCAAGTAAGTGTACACGAACCAATGTTTAATTTTGTGATCAATATCCTCTGTTCATAATAAATGATTATAACAGAGCTCCTACTATTGTGATGATGCTTCGTCTCATTGATAATTAAATTTGCTGGCTTTAAATTTTAAAGTTTCGTAAATTTATATGTTAAATTTAATATAACCGGAATCTAAATTTATTAGTATTCTTTTTGTAGATTTTACGATGAATTCGTCTCCTTTGCTTCCACCTATAGGTAGAGGTCGCGAGTTTATTGGAAGGGGATCGCGGAAATCTGGTGCTTAAACCCTTAACAAAACCAAGGTTAATGACGGGCCAAATTAAAAATCTACTGAAAATAATGATGCGAACTTGGATGCGTCTAAAAAGAGAAGATCTTTACCAAGTTCTCCGTCCGATTCATCGTCTTCTAGAGCATCCAGACACTCTCCGAAGAAAAAACATCCGAGTTAATCTTGTTGGTACAAATCAACAAAATGAATCTGGTGTAGTGAAAGAACCGAATACAACTAACACAGATGATGTGCATAAGAACAATTTACCCCCTTCAGATTGACTCCGGTGAAACTCCGGCTGAATCGTAACAAGCGCCGAGTGATTTGAATTTTGACAACGATCTGACTGATCCATCGCATTTATAGCATTCCCGAAATTTCCTCCCCGAAAGATAAGAGAAGAATTCCGAGGGCCCTTTTTTGATATTATTAGAAAGTGTGGACTTGAGAAGGAAAATTAAGTCACACGATCCTAATACTGTTGAGAAGATGGTTTATGGAATTATTTCTGGTGAGAGAACTATTTACTTAAGTGGTGCAAATCAGGTTAAGCTGTTTTGTGGTTTGAAGCGGGATTCTGATTTTGTTTTGAAATCTCAAGTGCTAAGGGACAAGAAAATTAAAGCTTTTATTCAGCTTTCATTTTTTAGAAGGAAGGAGTTCGTTAAGATTATTTTTTAGCACTCCGTCTCTGATCTGATGGATCATATAGATCTGGAGTCCCGAAGAGGAATCCGAGAAGTGAAGAAACGAATTTAATAAAAGGAGGGAGGCGTAAAATGTAATTGATTTGGTTTTTGATCAAAAATGTTTACCTAGAAGTCTTTTTCTGCAGCGAAGCTCACTACGTGACTCCATCTGTACCTATCCTTAAGTGCTACTTTTTTTATCAACGTTTTGGCCATGTCTCGGATCAGTGTAATTCGGTAAGACCTGCGAATTTTGTGGGGGAAATCACTTTTCTAACGCTTGCTTTAATAAACAGTCTCCACCTTTTTGTTCGAATTGTGCAGGAACTCATATTGCCTCCTCCCAAGCTTGTCCTTACTTTCAGTTTGAATTCGAGACAATAAAGGAGAGGTATCTATCTAAGGTCTCAAAGACAGATGCAGAGTCTAGGCTTAATAATAGGGGTATTTTCTTGACCAGCTTAGAGTCTGAGGATAAACAGGAGGAGAATTCAGACCATCATACAGACCCTGCACCTAACTCTGAATCTGCGGGCCGAAACGGAAGCTAGACCTGATAATAAGAATGTTTCACTGATTGATTTATAGATTTGGGGGAGGATTGAAACTTGAGCTCTAAACATCTTGCAGATCCTGTGTTTAAACCTGGAACCACACTCCATCAAGAAATTTGAATTTCCACTCTTATGTCCTCTCGCACCAGTAACGGTAACAAGAATTTGAATTCAAGCTCGTTGACTGAAATTGCTAATTATATGTCCGAAATAGCATGTGATGATCAAGAGGTGGCACGAAGAATTTCAGATTCAGATCCATTTAAAGAAATGTCCTTATTTATTCTTACATTGTAAATAGGATGTCTTTTAATTTTTAGGTATTGTTCCAAGTATTCGGAATTTTTGTAATGGCGGACTTTTGTTGTAGTCTTTGTTTCTTCTTCTTTATCTCGTACAAAGAAAAATTTAGGAATTTATCTCAGCGTTACTAATAATTATATAGAAAAGTGATGAATGCAACTTGGAATGCCCATGGAATAAATAAGAAAAGATGGAGGAAGTGACTATGTTTTTCGATTTAGACCTTGTGTTTGGAATTGGAGGTGAATAATAAGACCAAGTCCCCCTTGGCGAAGATAATGAGAGCATGTGTAACTTTAGGTTACACAACTGAATCATGGATGACAAGGGTGGTGTTTATAAGCAATGAGAACTACGCCAATAGCTGCGGTAGGCTTCATTCTCTCAGAAGAACCTCTGCATTTATCCGCGGTAGATAAGGCCGCACTCACTATGAGCAAGCTAAAGTCACAGATGGGAACGAGGTGGAGAACACAAGAGATTCCCGGAATCCATTCTGACTATCCCAGAAATGAACATGGGACAAGACAGAATGAAGGAGGTTCAATTTAAACTAGCATTGCAAGTCAAAATCCCATCCAGGGAAGACTGGAAGAAGGGCTTGTCCCAGACTAGAGACGTCTGGTATACAGATTTTTCTGAAATGGAATGCGGCACAGGAGCAGGTGTTTGTAGAAGCACTGGCTGCACTCGAGTTTCAATATCATTGGATCTCTTTTCCACAGTCTGGCAGGCAGAGGTCTGCGCATTATTGAGCTGCGCTCAGATGGTACTTGAGAAAGGAACACTCGGAAGGGCGATCATTATCTGCGAAGACAGCCAATCCGCTTTGGCTGCGCTAAGGAGACCTATTATTGAATAAAAACTAGTTTGGCATTGCCGAAAAGCACTGGACGAATTAGGAAAGAAAAATAAGCTTTCATTGACTTGAGCACCTAGCCATTCGGGAATCAGAGGCAATGAAAGGGCCGATGTCTTACGAAAGCAGGATCTGAGACATCAATGGCTTGGAACCAGCACTTGTTATGATGCCGAGTGGGGTGAAGGGAACCATCAATAGGTGGATGCAGAGAAGACATGAAAGAGTTTGAGCTGTCACAGAAGGAGGAAGGCAAGCGAAAGCTCCGCTGGGAAACAACCTCAACAGAAATCGATCGCGAGATCTTGAGCTCAATAAGATCAGAGTAAGAACCCTTGTTAGGCTGCTCACTGGTCATGGACTTCTCAACTACCACCAACACAAAATTGGAAGACAAGTCTTCTTCAATGTGTAGGAAGTGTGGAGAAGGTGTTGGATCATCAATCCATGTTTTATGTAATTGTACGGCTTTTGCCTTTGAAAGATATAGAAGTTGGGAGATAGCTTTTGCGGACCCTGAAATTATTATCGATTTATCTTTGGAGAATATTCTGGACTTTTGGGGAAGGACAGGCCTCTAAAGATATCGGAAGTAGGAGCTGATTGACAGAGGATACAATGGGTGTCAAACCTAAGTGTCCACTTCCGTTACGGACTACCAATTATGCTCATTTCATACAATACAATACAACGCTATAATTTCTAAAGTATAATTTTTAGCACACGGAGCAAATATAACTACAAATGTAATTCCGCACTTCAAGGTCACATTATTATTAAGAAGAAGAAACTAAATTTTAATGGCTTTAAACTAAATTTTACGGCTTTCAACTAAATTTTATGGCTTTAAACTAAATTTTATGGCTTTAAACTACATTTTAAGACTTCAAATAAAATGTTTAACAAAATTCGATAATTTGAGACTGCTGGCGTCATTTTGCATGACATGGCCTTAAAACGCTTTTCATCAATAATTCGAGAATAAAACAAAATCATACCCAAAGTTGATATTAATCGCCTTGGCATGTCCAATGTGCAAAATGCCATTCGGCTCAGGTGGAAATCTCGTCCTGACTAGTCCGCCAGTGATGCGAAGATGTTCCTTTAATAACTGATGAGTATTTGGAGTAACAACGTAACCCTCCGCTTTGTAATTTTCACCCGGTTTATGAAAATGAACCTTCGTTTTCATCAATTCACTTATCGTTTGAGCCTCAACTTTCTCTTTGACAGTCTCGCCTTTTGACAAATGAATACACAAATCAAAACAATAAATTAAATTCGAAAAATTTGGGAAACTAGTGATTCTTCAAGATATTTACCTTCTTGGGCTGGTTTCTTTTTAGCTTCTTTTTCCGGCGCTTTTTGCTTACTTTTGGCCTCTTTTGGAACTGGCGCCAAATCTGCTTCTGTTTTTTCTCCCAGTAAGTTGACAATTTGTAAATCGAATTCACTTTTTATGGACTTTCCATCCGCCCACTTTAAATTATTGCGCACTATTTGCATTAAAGGTCCAGCATTAAAGCGGTACCTAAAATTAATAGATTGATTAGTAGAAAGTAATAATAAAAATAATATAATTACTCAGAAATTTATTATTGAATAGTTAAAGGCTTCGTCTTGTAACGAATATTTTCAAAAAAATTTATTGACAAAAAAATTAATTTAAGAAGTATTTTTAAATAACTTTTTTTCTACTTTTTTTTCAACATTTTGCCTTTTTTTACCGGCGTAGATAAAAGTAATTTTTATCCAATTTATATAAACGAAAACTTAAACATATGTGTACGTCCGCATGAAAAGGACCCATTTTTTCGTATTTATTTTAGAAGATATTTGCAATTTTCTAAAAAAAAAATTCAAATTTTCGAATTTTTTTTATTGATGAAAAACAAACTACAAAATCATGTATTTATCGTAACATTGTCGTAATTAAAAACACACTAAAATATAAAAAATTCAAAAGTATACGGTAGAAGCATATGGATCTACGATTTTAAAACATTACCTTTTTTCAATAATTTCATCCTTGTGTCTGCATATTACTTTTTCCACGCCATCTTTAATTTGTTCCGGAGTAATCTCAATGCCCACACCGCAAGCTTCTTCGATGGCTTGAATGTCAATCGACCCTTTTAAATTACTTAACAAAAAATTCAAGGCAGCGTCTACCCTTTGAATGGTATCGAATTTTTTCTTAACAATATATTCAGCCACAAAAGGCACCTTATCTTCAATTTGAGCCTTTATTTTCGATGCCAAATGGTACAAAAGCGTGCCATTTTCTGGATTAACGGTGCCGTGTTTAGAAGCCTGAAAGAAAATTTACAATGCACTGTATACATATTATATATAAAAATCATGGCCTGCAAAATTGACAAAATTTCGATATGTACCTTTTCTTGCGCGGCGCCACATTTATTTTAAAATAATATAAAAATGCACCCATTAACGCCAATGCTTAGGAGTCATCCATAAAGAACGTTGCACAAATTCAGACGTATTTGGATCCCTACCTCACCTATGTTACAATTTTTACATTACAAAAATCAAAATTTAACATAGGATGTTGCATTTTAAAGACCCCCTCCCTCCCCCAAGAGCGCAACGTTCTTTATAGATGACCCCTTAGGCAGATAACGATATCAAAAAACTCAACACTTGAAATACGCATCAAATAATAATTTTTGACGTTAAAATTAATTTTAAAGAAAATGTTCAAAAAAAATTGTTATAAACAAATGACAAAAAATTAAATTTCTTAAAAATAAATGCCACCATTCAATTCTAACCTGGTTGAAGTTTGCAACGTTTTGACAACGATTAAAAAAAATTAATATGACACCAAGCGGAATTTTAGAAAAATTATTGCCTATACAATATTTTTAACAAAATTTGTTACATAAAATACATTTCAAAAAATCTTTTGA
>WNHD01003318.1:0-22433 GCA_011057455.1 Ganaspis sp. Gsp50
ACGACATCTAAACTAAATCAAAGTACAAAATCCGTCTCTCATAAAACGCGGCTCGCGTACGTCAAAGTACAGATATTGAGCTAAACTTTTCTCAGTGTAATAATAAGAAATAAAACAAACAGAAAAATGCATATTAATTAAAAAGTTGTGGTGTCAATATAACCACAATGATTATTATTATTATGCGACAAACATATTATTAAAAAAAATTTATAAATATTTAAAACAAAAAAATTGTAAAAATTAATTAATTGAAATAAATTATAATAAAGTATAGATTTGATAATTAAATGATTATAAAAGAAAAGATAAAATATGTTTAAAAGAGAAAAAAGAATTTAAATCTGAAAACAGGTGGCTAAAATTAATTTAATATCAATGTTTCTATGGATTTAAAGATCCCTATTTTGAACTATATTCTTGTCTCTTAGATGCTATCTTTCTCTAAGCAAGATAACACCAATACAAATTCCCCGGTTTAGAAATGAGGCGTGTAATATATACTTCACGGATTTGAATGAAATTAAAATATGTTTTACTAAAAATATATATGCATTTTTGAAAGGATGCATCATTTTTTAACAATTTAAAAAAATAGTGGGTTTATAAAAATATTTTTTGATTTGATTTTTACTTATTTTTGTTTGTTTTTTAAAATTACACAATATGTGTTCCTTCACTTGAAATTTTATTTTTTGGAAGAGGATACTAAATACTTTTTAATAGTTCACTATTGTATACACATTATCGTGGCTCAAAAATGTACAACACAATTTTTGTTATAAAATGTTTTCCTCTTACTCTCTAAAAAGTTTCAAAATTGAAATTGTTTTTGAAATCATATTCATATAATAGAATATAATGAATTTGAAATTATAGTCATCAGGTGTCCTAAGCTGCTTGAAATTTATAATTGATTTTCTTTAAATTTTCTATCGTTATATTTTTGAAAAATGTTTCTTTTGCTTCCTTATAGAAGAAGCATTGTAATCGTGACAATTTTTATTTTTTTTTTACACTGAGAGAAAAGTTTTCTTCTACCAAGAATAAAAATATGATTATATTGATTTGCCTTGATAGAAATCGAATTATTCTAGAAAAGAATATATTTTTTAATGATTATATTGATTTGCCTTGATAGAAATCGAATTATTCTAGAAAAGAATATATTTTTTAATTTGAAAGAAGATATGACTACATTTATGCTAATAATAAAATAGTAGAGCAAGTATATCGTAACTTATATTTGCATTAATGCTTTTATACTTGATCTAAGAATATTTTAGGTTTGTGTAAAGGATAATTTACTTCGCGCAAACTCGTAGCCTTTTCTGTCAAGCGCACTGCATTTTCTTGTCTGAAAACATAACCTAAAAGTGTCAAACAGTTGTAAAGTAAATCTTATTCTTGAAACTAGAATAATTATACTAGGTCCGATTCTAATGATAATTATACTTGATTCAATGCATTTTCATATTGGCACAAGAAAATATTTCTCTCAGTGTATACATTAAAAGTTTTAACAACTTGTAGCTTTTTCTAGTAACCCTGCTACTTTTTGAGCGATACTTTTACTAATTAAATGTCTAGTAATTATACAAAGGAAAAACTATTTGCATCATTAAAAATGTTCACAAGACAAATTGGCAATATTTTCTTTACAAGAAAATGACTTTCAAAAGTTGTACTAAAATAGTTAATCATTTTTTCTACAGAGAAGAAAATTTGTCTGCGTATATGCTTACAAATGTTGTAATTGATGGCCAGTGAGAATGGGGAACTGGGAAGACGTAATTAATGACAAGCACATCGATTAAGAACATTGTTCAGTTCCACTTTGCAATATCTCCCCTTATTCTCGTAAATAATTACTTTGCTTAACAATAAGTATGATTCAAGAAACGCATAAAAATAGTAGAAAGATATTCAGAAAAAACCGAAGGGAAAAAGTATACAAATAAATTGTGAAGAAAAGTTTAGAGTTTAATAGTAACACTATTTTTATTCAAGGGGAAAGAGAATGATTTTTATACTTATAATATTATTTTTTCTCTTCCAGTAAAACAGAAAAGTGCGTTTCGAAAATTATCTAATTCTAAGGATGTTATATTATAATAAAATCATAATAATTTTTGTCACAAGAAGAATTGACCCGAAGAATTAGCAAAAGTCAAAAATCGCACATTTTTAATACACTTTCATTTTTGATGAGAATGTAAAAAAACAAAAGAACACATAGTACTTTCTTTTCCACATAGAATTAGAACTGTTTCAATTAAAAAAAGATGTGAATTCCATAGAATGTACCGTTTATTGATTACATACATAACTCATACATGAAAATGTAATAAACTATTTCGTAAATTCTGATGTAAAATCCTCCAGGGTGCCTTTTCGAATACCTTTTGAATAAGAATTTTGAAATTGCATTTTCTAATTTTCTTACCTTTCGTGAAGGACTATTGAAAAACTATACATATCTAATGTATATAGGTATGCAGATTGCAAAGAGCTTATATTTCGAAAATTGAATCGATCCAAATTTGAAATGAGGTATTGATTTGAAAGCATTCCCGGCGTAGTCGGGAATGTCGCTTTTCCGAGGATTGGGTTGGTCGAGAGGCGAAAGGAGGAGAAGGGCGTCTCCATGACGACCAATCATTACAGGAGATTGTGCTACCGGGTTACCGAGCCGATGAGCAGAGAAACTGCAAAAGAACATGCCGTTTCCTGTCTACCCCAGCTTGTCTAATCATTTTTATTTCTCCTCAAAGCATCACCTTCAATCAAAACTCACCCAAATCATTCTAATTAATCAATCCCCCAAGTCCTGATTGATATCTTGCCGACGCATTTTCACATTTTCATAAAGAGAAACATAAAATATACTTTTGTTTAATCAAATAGATTTCTTACTTTTCCCCATTTTTTCCTTCCACAATTCCAGTTCTACATTTTCAATTTGCATAATCTTCGCATTTTATTTTTTGCATAAATCTCCACATAGAGGAAGCATTACAATTGTGCCGATTCTCGATTTTCTAAAAATATAGGTTAAATATATTCATTTTCGTGTATAAAAAGGATTCATATATGTATATATACAAAGTCTTGATCCAATGTCTGGATGTTGTTTTTCTCTCATCACAATATCTCAAAACCGCTATGACTGATTTTAGTAAAATTTGGTACAACAAATTTTTTTATAACTTTACAAGGCTGTCAAACATTACGTTCATTAAAATTATGAATCGAACACTGGGAAATTTTATAAAAGTATTTTTTTAAAATTCTTTAAAATCGTTGCTTTGTTTGTAAAATACTGTTTTTTAAAAAAAATACTGTAATTTAAATGCATCTTTGAAAAATTTTGCTTCCATGCATCAAAACAATCACTTATAGAATAAATCGCAATTTTTCTTTTTAAGAGATTCGCATATTAGCATCTGAAATTTTTATTTTTCAAATGATTATTCCTTTTGAAAAAGGAAAAAAAATGAAAAACAATCCGATTGGTGTATAGACGTATAAATCTTAAGAATGGTTTCGAGTCGGAAATCTACCCCACTTCAGAATCTTTATTCTATAAAACTGAGAGGGAAAGAGAAAGTCGAAGTCAGAGTGAAAGTGAGAGTGAAAGTGAGAGTGAAAGTGAGAGTGAAAATGAGAATGAAAATAAAAGTGGAAATAAGTGTGAAAAAAAGTGAGAATGAAAAGGAAAGTGAAAATGAAAGTGAAAATGAAAGTAAAAATGAAAGTGAAAATGAAACTGAAATTGAAACTAAAAGTGAGACTGGAAATTAAAGAGAAATTAAGAGTCAGAATGAAAATGTAAGTCAGAGTCAGAGTGAAAGCAAGAAAGAGATCATTGTGAGAATGAAAATAAAAGTATGAGTCAAAGTAACCATGAAAGTGAAAATGATAGAGAAAGTGAAAGTGAGAGAGAAAATATTAGTGAGAGTGAGTAAGATAAAAAGTGACAATAAGAGAATTTCAAAGAGAATTAAAAGAAGAAAACAACCACAGAAAAAGAGATAGTGAAAATTAAACTAAACGTAAAAGTGAGAATAAAAGTGAAAAGCAGAGTCAGTGGAAAGAAAAGTGAGAAGGAAAATTACGCTTAAAGTTAAAATAAAAATAACCATGCTAATCAAATGTTAAAAGAAGAGAGAGAATGAAAGTGAAAAAGAAGAGTCAGACAAATAGGAATCATAAAAATAATAGTCAGAATAGGAGAGAAAATGAAAGTGAAAATAAGAGTAAATATGAAAAGAAGAGTGAAAATGAAAGTAATAATGAGTCAGAATAAAAGTGAAAATCAGACAAAGAAAGACAGAGTGAGTGTAAAAATAAATGTGTAAAATAGAAATGAGAATGAGAGTGGAAGTGAAAGTGAGAATGATAATAAAATTGAAAGAGAAAATTACAGACAGGTTAACAGTGAGATAGAAAAAGAAAGTGAGAGAGCAAATGAAAGTAAGGGAAAGAGTGAAAATGAAACTAAAACTGAAAGTGAAATGAAAATGAAAATGAGAGTGAGAATGAAACTGAAGATAGTGAAAGTGATAGAGCCAATGACAGTGAGAGCAAGAATAAGAGTAAATATGAAAATCAGAGTGAAAATGAAAATTAGAGTGAAAATGAAAGTGAAAATAAGAGTCAGAATAAAAGTGAAAATACGAGTCAGAATGAAAGTGAAAATCAGGAAGAGAAAGACAGAGTGAGAGTAAAAGTAAATGTGCAAAATAAAAATGAAAATGAGAGTGAAAATGAAAGTGAAAATCAAACAGAAAAAGACAGAGTGAGAGGGAAAGTGAGAATGATAATAAAATTGAAAGAGAAAATTACAGACAGATTAACAGTGAGAGAGAGAGAGAGAGAGAGTAAATGAAAGTGAGAGAAAGAGTAAAAATTAAAATGAGAGTGAATATGGAAATGAGAGTGAGAATGAAAATAAAATGGAAAGAGAAAATTACAGACAGATTAACAATGGGGGAGAAAAAGAAAGTGAGAACGTAAATGAAAATGAGAGAAAGAATAAAAATTAGAATGAAAATTAAAGTGAAAATGAGAGTGAATATGAAAATGAGAGTGAAAATGAAAAGAGAGTAATAATGAAAATGAGAGTGATAATGAAAGTGTAAATCAGACAGAAAAAGACAGAGTGAGAGGGAAAATGAGAATAATAATGAAATTGAAAGAGAAAATTACAGACAGATTAACAGTGAGAGAGAAAAATAAAGAGAGAGAGAAAGTAAATGAAAGTAAGAGAAAGAGTAAAAATTAAAGCGAAAGTGAAAATGAGAGTGAATATGAAAATGAGAGTGAAAATGAAAAGAAAGTAGTAATGAAAATGAGAGTGATAGTGGAAATGAAAATCATACAGAAAAAGACAGAGTGAGAGTGAAAGTGAGAATGGAAATAAAATCTAAAAAGAAAATTACAGACAGATTAACAGTGAGGGAGAAAAAGAAAGTGAGAGAGTAAGTAAAAGTGAGAGAATGAGTAAAAATTAGAGTGAATATGAAAATGAGAGTGAAAATGAAAGTGAAAATGAAAGTGAAAATGAAAGTGAAAATTAAAGTGAAAATTAAAATGAAAGTGAAAGTGAAAGTGAAAAAGAAAGTGAAATTCAGAATCAGAGTGAAAGTGAAAGTGACATAGCAAATGAGAGTGAGAGTAAAAATGAGAGTAAAGGAAATTAAAAATCAAAGTAAAAACAGAATTCACAACGAGAGTGAAAGTGAGATTGACTGTACTCATAAAAGTGAGAACGAAAGTAAAAACCTTTTCTCTACAACTTACTCTTCTGTATTCCAAATTGAAATACTTTTAAAAAATGCAGATTCAAAGTGTTGACAAAATTTAGAATTCGGGTATGTAAAGTACCTAAGCTGCTTTAACCTTGAGGAGGTGAAACTTTGTGCTGGCAAGTTGTTTCACGTCTCGTAATGATGGTTAAAGTTTCATTCACATTATGCTTGGACGAGCTGATCACTCAACGTCACGGAATTAGGGCGTGTAGAGAGTCGCATTCAAGTAGAAGATGTCTTTGAGTCTCTAACGGGATGGCTTTAAATACTCTCCTCTACAAGTTATGTTGCTGATATTCCCAAGGAACGAGCTTATTTGTGCTGATCGATTTTCGAAACCGATCATCCAATATACCTGACCTTAATTCAGCATGACAATGCCAAAAGAAAAAATCATCTTTCCTGTCCAAGTTTTTTTTATTATTCTCCGTTTTATAAATGTAATTAAATAAAAAAGTAAATAATTCAGTATCTAATGAAGAATAATAAACAGTAATCTTATACATCGAGTAAATGGACCATCGGTATTAACAAAAAAATTACCTCTTCTCAGTGGCGTAACTAGACTATTTTTTAAAAAAAGTATTTTATTTTTTGTAATCAAATTAAAGTTGTTGAAAGTTTTTTTTACAAAAAAGAATATTAAATCATTATAACATCATATAGACCATCTTTTTAAGATGTTTATTTTTGAACAGCTGTTTATCTTACAATTTTACTTTCTGCGTGGGGCCCAAAATATTGTAGTTAGGTCACTGTTTATTCTACAATATCTTGTCCTACGCAAAATTTATAGTTTTGATAACGCTTACATTTCTTGAACATCAAACATTTTTTTTTATTTTGTAAGTGAGAAGTATTATTTTTTGTTTGTTTGAAGTTTTGTTTTAATTTTAAAAAGATCCAAAACTCAAAAACTGAAAGTTTCTAATTTATTTTTTAATAAATTTGTTAAACAACAAAACAACACTTAAAAATGCATAGATATATTTAAATATTACTTAAAATTAATTTAAAATATTTTCGAATACTTCCGAATGCTTCAAAATATTCAAAAATACTTTATATGTTTTTAAACTATTTCTATAGAAATAGTTTAAAAACATACACATAGTATGTATACATACTTAAATCTATTTTAAATATTTCAGACTACTTCAAAATACTTTAAAATATTTAAATATACTTAAAATTACTTTAAAACACTTTAAAATAATTCAAAGTATTAAAAAATATTATAATTCTTAGTATTAAATAATAAAGTATAAAAGATTTAAAAATATTATTTTTTTAAAAATATTTTAAAAGGATTTACAATAGTTCAGAGTACTTCAAAATACTTCAAAATATTTAAAAGGACTTTAAAATATGTAAAAATACTTTAAAACATTTAAAAATATTTTTGCAATAAGCATAAGAGCAAAATCTTTAATTATTTCAAAAGTAATTTAAATTCTTAAAAAATATTGAAAAATTCATTTTTATAACACACATATATATAGAGGAAATTATTTTATTTCTCTCATGAAAATCATGGAAATAAAAACAAAGTCTTAAACCGTTTAAATCTTAAAACCAAGATGACTGAAAGTCAGAAAATGTTATGTCTTAAAACAAGATGAAGTCAGTTTTAGTTCATAATATCCAACTTTTGATGCTGAATTTTAGTTGAAATGGGATCTGATGTAAACAGGTTCAGTCTGTCCGAAAGTAAGACATCTTTTTACATTCTCATCAATAATGAGAGTGTATTTACAGTATAAAACTCATGGAATTTTGTGAGGAAGAATTTTTAGAATCCCTGTGTGAATATGAGAGTGAAAATTAAAGTGATGATAAGAGTTAAAATAAAAGTGAATGTGAGAGATAAAATGTCAATGAAAGTGAATGTAAAAATGAGAGTGAATGTGAAAATGAGAGTGAATGTGAAAATGAGAGTAAATGTGAATATGAGATTGTAAATTAAAATGAATCGATAAACAGAGAAAGAAATAGATATTTGATCTAATTTAAAAGTTACTCTTCAATCAAATCTTGTCCAAGCATAACCTCAAAATTAGTGTTTCATTTAATTAACAAGGGAAAAAATCGAATATTTCCATGAAATTAAGGTTATACATATTCCACATTTTCGACAAATATTTATTATCCAAAAATGTAGTTTTCTTAATATTCCGAACAAGAAAATATTAACTACCCTTAGATATGATTATTTCTTGCTTAAATTGCGATATTATCAAATTATAATTCGTGAAAAAAATCCGCCTACTTGTTTTGCCAGCAAAGAAAAGTAAAGTAATTGAAAAGTTGTACAAAAGAAACAATATACAAACAGAAGTGGAGGTTAATTGTGTCTAGCCGGACATCTGAAGCAACCACTTGAACACGTTGCTACAATTGTAGCTCTATTCACACTCATTGCCACCTCTTCACCCTTTCTATTGAGATATCCACAGAAGCTGAATCATCAGTGAAATTATCTAGACCTTAGTGCAATACTATAAGCACACACTCATGCACCCATGTAATATTTTTCAAATATAATTTCGAAAATAGATACTCTAATTCATTTACAAGCAACTTTTATTGTTCGAAAATCAGAAAACCTCTAGAATTGAGGTTATACTTAGCACAATTGGATCAAACATAACCTCAAAATTAGATCAACTTGTTCACAAAAGGTGAAACGATTAATGACAAACATTAGCTTAAAATTATATTAAAAGTAACCTAAAAATTAGTTCAAAGTCTCAAAATTAAACCTTAATTTCGAGGTTATGACAAAATTTTATCAAAAAGTAACTGTTAGATTAGAATATCTATTCCTTTATCAAAATTTAGTTCAAAAGTCGAATATAACTCCAAAATTAGACGAAAACCTCATGCGCTTCAACTGTCTCCTCTAATTTAATTGATAATTCGAAGCTGATAGCTCCAGTTGCAAACATATAACCTCAAATATTCCCTCTTTTTTCACACTCCATTTTCTTTCAGTTGATTGACTGTACTTACAATTTTGAGGGCGGAGAAAATAAATAATGCTTGAAAAAAGGAACATTTCACATAATTTTGGGGTTATGTTTGCGACCTTAATTCTAAACATTGATCAGAAGAAATAAGTTTTAATATCCAAGAAATTTTATTTGAAAAAATTATTCTAACCAAATAAATCTTTTATTGAAAGTGTCTTGAAGAATCCAAGAACCAATAATAACGAATGAATGTAAATTTTTCACATTTTTCCAACAACATAATGTACAATCACCAAGTTGGCAAAACAATTTGTCTAATGCGCCAGACGAGTCAATTTTTAAAATACTTATTCGTCCCAAAAACCAGGGTCAAAATTAAGAAAATAGTCTGTAGTTGATCCTAACCTCAAAAAAGTTTAAAAACAACTGCCATGAATTTATTTTACAATAAACTTTTTCAATAATCAATCCACTATCATAATATTATTCTATTTTCTGTCCAGTTTACTTATTTCCAATTATTTTACTAAAATCAATTACGGTTCGATTTTGGGGCGAGGTAAACTCGCGCTTGTCCGATTTTATTTTTTATTTACACCTTATATCTCTATAGAAAAGAAAATTGTAGAGGCAAAATAGAGAACATTTTTAACATGCAAATAAAGTTCCAAACGTTCAAATGAACGAAATTTTTATTCTTTTATTTTTAAAAATTGAGATTTCTCCTAAAATATTATGATATTCAACAATTATTAACTTTTATGTTATTAAAGAGTTCGTTCAAATGAACGTTCCGAACTTTAGAAACATTTTTTAACAGCAAAACGTTTACATCAACAACAGTAATATTCGCTTTTTTGTATCACGTTCTCCATTTGCTAGTTTCACATCAGAAAAAAGGAAAACTTTATGCGAGCAATTTCGTTTTTTCGGAGGAGTGAACGTGACTAGGATAAAAGTTTCTCACCCAGTGCACACGATACCTTAAAATGTACTTTAATTTTTTGGGTATAAAAGTTTTTTTATTCAATTTTTTTACGACTTCTTTTTATTCATGACATTTTAGGAACGTGCAATATGATTAACGGACAAGTAGACTTGCAAATGATTTCACATTGAGAGATTAAAGTTGGACTTTAGGTCACGTGGAAATGTAACAATTACGCATCTCATTAATTAGAGAGAAAGATATTTCCATTCAGACACAAGAGATGCACCATTTCGACCATTCGCCCTTATATTAATTTAAGAAAGCGCTAGTTAGAGATTTAATGAATCTTAAAGTTGGAACATCTATACTATAAAAAAACCTTAAAGTACCTCTTGAACACAAAAGTCATTATAATGACTTCTTTTTACATATTTACAGCAAATTGAGACCACGATCTTGAAAATTTTCATTTCGGCAAATTTCGGCACAGTTCTGTTGGGAACTGTGGAAAAATATTAAAAATTATTGAAAACTGTCGAAAACTGTTGAAAAACACTTTATATAATCAACTGTATAAAACGTGTGCATAATTTTGTAATGAAACGCACGGAGAAAAAAGTTAGCTGTTTTATCTAATTCTTAGCTATTCCAGCTAAATGGGTTTGCTATTATATGGATAGCTAATTTTTAGCTGTACTGGCTAAGAATTAGCTGAAACAGTTAACACGTTTTGTTGTAATAGCGAACATGTTTTGCTGTAACAGCTATAATTATTAGCTGTAGCAGCTAAAAGTTAGCTATCCATAAAACAGCAAACTCATTTTTCTAAGTGCGCGATTCACTAAGCAATTGATGGATGTCATTTGTGTATAGGTTGTATGTTGCCAGATGTACGCGCCAGATGAGACAGCAAATAGAGGTTCTTTAAGTTGATTCGTCCCTGCATATTGAAGCAGGATAAAAGCTTCCACGTAGCTAGTTCTTGTCCCAATTTCAGATCCTACTCTATGAAATCATAAACTAGAAATTCAATTTTTATTAGGATCAAGATCCATCCACCCCTTACCACCTTTCACTTTATCTTCCTTCTTCAGGATATGGCTCAATATTATCGTCATAAAAGATGCACACAAGGAAGATATTTGTCTAAAGTACGTTATTGAAAAGGTACGTCGGCATCGACACAAGCCGATATAAGTTTACATAATATGAAAACAGCCCAGCAAACACGTTATTCAAAAGTTAGAGATCTATTATCGTACTCCTTTACCCTTCATTGCCTATTTTCACTTATTCTGTGCTATCCGAGCGAAAAAAAAGATTTATTGCTTATTCCTCTTTGTATTGTAATTTTTACATTTTTTATTGTAATTTTTATACAGTTCGACCCTTAATAACGGCTCCAAGTGCGGTTGAAAAAAAGAAAGAAAGAATTAACAAATGATCCCCAACTTTTGTTCTAGCGTTACGTGTGTGTTGCGTAGGGGAGACCGGAGCAAGTTGTAACAGGGGCAAGAAGTAACACTCAATTTTTAGTGTATATAACATTTTTTGGCTTCAAACATTTGACGCGATTTTATTATAAGAATCCCCGAGAACATGTAAATACAACCAGTAGTCCACTATAGGGGACGTATTAAGCGTTTTTCAGCAAGTGTGTCAATTCTGACAGGTAAAGAAGAAAATATTATTTTCGTAAACTTTGATTTTTTAATATATATGAGTCAAAATTTCTGAAGCGGGACACTCAAAACCAACATTTTAAATTTAACAGTTCTATTCATAATTCAGTACGTATAGGTGGTATAAAAACATCCCTAAAATGATACTTAAAAGTTTCAATTTTTCAATTATTCATAAACATTCGAATTTTAAAACATCATTTTACTAAAAACACCACTGCTGACCTGTTACTTAATAAAAATGAATAATATTTGTCATGTGAATAAAAAAATATTACTTTTTTTATAAACTATAAGAATATTAACAAAGGTCTGAGAAGTTGGCTCAGCCAGATTAAAATTTTTAACCTTTTTATGGCATTCGTTTGTCCAAGATTAGTCTATTTTTGTCCAACAAAAATTTTTGTTTGTCCAACTTTCATTAAAAAAAATGAAAAAAAATTTGGATGAGAACCACTGAAAAAGTGCAAACAAAACAGTTCCCATTATTCATATCGTTTGTCCACCATTAGTCCAACATTGTCCAACACCCAGTTGGATTGCCCAACCTTCAAATTAATAAAAAAAAATATTCTAAACAAACTAAGTATTTTTTGCATCCTACTAGCAAGTGAATGCAAAATACATGCTGCACTCAACAATTGCAGATTCGAACAAACGTAATTTACAACAAATAAAATCAAAAATACTTAATAAAGTATTACTTACTCTCTTTGTTTAAACAATAAATAATCATAGTCACAAGAAATTAGGAATTTTTCCAATTTAAAGTTAAAATTTTCAAACCCTGACGGGACGACTTACCAATTTACGTGGTTGGGCAATCCAATTTAACCCTTGGACAATCAAGAACAACTCTTGAACAATTATTTACAATCATTTTTTAAACAATAACTACTCTTAAAGTACAATTTTTCCATTTCTTAAAATTAAAATTAAATTTTTTGAAACAATAAAGAGTGGACTTATAATATTAGAGGCTAAACAATCAAATTGACAAACAAAAACTACTATTGGACAAAAATTTCCACCGTTTCTTTAAACAATAACTAAACTCAAAGTACAATTCAACCATTTTTTTAAATCAAAATTATATTTTTGATACAATAAAGGGTGGACTTATAATATTAGGGTTTGGACAATCAAATTGAACCCCTGGACAAACAAAAACAGCTATTGGACAATAAATTCCACCTTTTGTTTAAACAAGAACTACACTTAAAGTACAACTTTTCCATTTCCTTAAATTGAAATTTTATTTTTGATACAATAAAGGGTGGACTTATAATATTAGGGATTGGACAATCAAACTGAACTCCTGGACAAACAGAAACAACTATTGGACAATAAATTCCACCATTTGTTTAAACAATAACTACACTTAAAGTACAATTATACCATTTTCTTAAATTAAAATTTTATTTTTGATACAAAAAAGGGTGGACTTATAATATTAGGGATTGAACAATCAAATCGAACTCCTGGACAAACAAAAACAACTATTGGACAATAATTTCCACCATTTGTTTAAACAATAACTACACTTAAAGTAAAATTTTACCATTTTTTTATTTAAAATTTTATTTATTATACAATAAAGGGTGGACATATAATATTAGGGATTGACCAATAAAATTGAACCCCTGAACAAACAAAAACAACTATTGGACAATCAAATCCACCATTCTTTTAAACAATAACTACACTTAAAGTACAATTTTTTCATTTTTTTAAACTAAAATATTAATTTTAATACAATAAAGGGTGGCCTTATAATATTAGGAGATGGACAATCAAAGTGAACTCCTGGACAAACAAAAACAACTATTGGACTATAAATTCCACCATTTGTTTAAACAATAACTATACTTAAAGTACAAATTTAACTTTTTTTTAAATTAAAATATTAATTTTAATACAATAAAGTGTTGACTTATAATATTAGGGATTGGACAATAAAATTGAATCCTTGGTCAAACAAAAACAACTATTGGACAATAAATTCCACCATTTTTTTAAACAATAACTACTATTAAAGTACAATTTTTTCATTTTTTTAAATTAAAATTTTATTTTTGATACAATAAAGGGTGGACTTATAGTATTAGGGGCTGGACAATCAAATAGAACTCCTGGACAAACAAAAACAACTATTGGACAATAAATTCCACTATTTGCTTAACCAATAACTATACTTAAAGTACAAATTTAACTTTTCTTTTAAATTAAAATAATAATTTTGATACAATAAAGGGTGGACTTATAATATTAGGGGTTGGAGAATCAAACTGATCCCCTGGCAAAACAAACACATCTATTGGACAATAAGTTCCATCATTTGTTTAAACAATAACTACACTTAAAGTACAATTTTACCATTTTTTTAAATTAAAATATTAATTTTGATACAGTAAAGGGTGGACTTATATTATTAGCGGTTGGACAATCAGATTTAACTCCTGGACAAAGAAAAACAACTATTTGGCAATAAATTCCACCATTTGTTTAAACAATAACTATACTTAAAGTACAATTTTACCATTTTTTTAAATTAAAATATTAATTTTAATACAATAAAGTGTTGACTTATAATATTAGGGATTGGACAATAAAATTGAATCCTTGGTCAAACAAGAACAACTATTGGACAATAAATTCCACTATTTGTTTAAACAATAACTACTATTAAAGTAAGATTTTACCATTTTTTTAAATCAACATTTTATTTTTATACATTGAAGGGTGGACTTGTACTATTAGGGGTTGTAGAATCAAACTGAACCCCTGGGAAAACAAAAGCAACTATTGGACAATAAGTTCCATCATTTGTTTAAACAATAACTACACTTAAAGTACAATTATACCATTTTCTTAAATTAAAATATTAATTTTTATACAATAAAGGGTGGACTTATAATATTAGGGGTTGGAAAATCAAATTAAACACCTGAACAATTAAGAACAACTATTAGACAATAATTTCCAGGAATTGTTTAATCAATAACTACACTGAAAATACAATTATACCATTTTTGTAAATTAAAATTTTATTTTTGATACATTAAAGGGTGGACTTATAATATTAGGGGTTGGACAGTCAAATTGAACCCCTGACAAATAAAAACAACTATTGGACAATAAATTCCACCATTTGTTTAAACAATAACTACTCTTAAAGTACGATTTTAACATTTTTTTAATTGAACAATATCTCATTTGTCTTAGAATTAAATAAACTTTATTCATTTAAAAAGGGAAAAAATATTCTAAATAAAGTTGCGTAATTTTCTAATCATAAGGTGCCTGGAATTTGTTAAAATGGCAATTTGGTAATTATTTCGAGAAAAGAGAAGGATAAACATTTTTTTGACATTGCAACGTCGCAGTTTTTGCGAGAAGGAATGTGGAGGGGCAAAGCATAGAGAGGAAAAAACTAGAAGAGGGTAAAAAAGTCAGATAAAAGGTAGAGAGGTAAAAGCTGAAGCAGAGAAAGTTGAAATGCGCGAAATCCATTTAGAGAAATTCAAAGCGAGAAAGAGCTGGAAAGGGAAAAAGTGGAAAAGGGTGAGAAAAAGACGGAAATGACGTCCTTAAATTTTGATACAGCAATCATATCAACTGTGAATAAATCTTTTTGTTTATTAATGTACTAGTAAGTAATTTGCCTGTTGTTTTTTTCTATAAGGAACGAGTAGGACGTCGGAATTATTTTCGTGCAACCGAATTCCAGGACGAAAGTTAAATTTTCCCTTTGTGCGAGTAGAAACCTTTGACCTTCGTCTCTGTCCATTCTAGAATTACCAAGGTAAATGGGAGGAAAGTTTAAAGAAGCTTTGTCAACTCACTGATCTAAAAGGATCAACCTGTCCTTGTCTTACAAAAGAGAATAAAAAATAGTGCATATTTTTTTCAGGCACTCTCAAAATAGAAACACAAAAACCTCAGTTGCCCCAATTCCTGGGAAAATAAAAAATATAATAAAAAATTTATGTTACATACAAGAAATTTATTCCATTAGAGACATTCAAAATTTTCTATTACGATAATGGTAAGAATTTCCCCATTACTGTAAAAATTTAGACTCTTCTTTTTTTTATTAAAAGTTCTTTATTCTGAATTGAATCGTTTGGAAGAATATCACCGAATTTTATTTAAAGCAGGAAATTTTGAATTTTTTAGTAAGTGAATTTTTTTTTATTACTTTGTCAATTAATGTTTGCTTCCTCATAGGGGAGCCTTTTGTTTAATAATTAATAAGTTAACAACAATGAAAAAGTCGGCTCTTGACTTTAGTTCTTTTTTAGTACTCTAGTTCTTTTTTATTTATTTCAGGGAAAAATAAAAGAGGATTTTGACGACTCCCTGAAGAAGGTAGTTTAGGGTAAAACATGAGTTCATAAACGTGGGCCTTAAACTGACGTTCAACAAAAACGTTCCAGGCAGCTTCTATTCAATTTTTCATTTTCTACAGCGAAACGAAATTACTTATCGCTTTTTGTCAGTTTCATATTTCTCATTTGCTTTTCTGATTCATTTTACTTTACCTTTCCTCATATTTCACTTCATTAGTAAAACTCTGGTCTGCTGATTGCCGCTTTTTTATTTTTTTTAAACCTCATTTTTATGAGAAATCATTATTTTCATAGTTTTTATTGATTAAGAGTAAAAAAGTATTTATTTCAATTTTCACATTGAATGCAACTTGGATATGTGCACAATAATCAAATTTGCAGCCTGCACATGCGCAGAAATGATTTTCTCAACTGAGTCGTGCGCAGTAGACATTTGTGCAACTGGGACATGCGCAGTAGCGTTGTACGCAACTTAAACATGTGCAGTAGTCATCTGCACAATTTAGGCATGCGCAGTAGTCGTCTGTGCATCTTTAGCATGCGCAGTAGCGTCCCATGTAATGCGCAGTAATGTTGTATGCTTTCTAGACATTATTTTACTATTACTCGTAATGCCATTCACAAAAACGATAAACTTGTGTATGGTCAACTTGTAAAATTATTTCATGAATAAAAAATAATTTTTCAAGAAATGCAATTTCCATTTTTCGATTCACTGACCTCGTCAAGTATTTCTTTCCCTCAATTTTTAAAAACAATGAACGAGAATTTTTTCGCAAACGACCCAATGTTTCGAAAACAATTAATCCAATGGAAAACAAGGATTAAACATTCAATAAAATATTTAAAAATTCAGTAAAATAAAAAATATTTAGTAAAATAAAAGAGATTTAGTAAAACAAGAGAAATATACAAAATGTAGTAAAATCAGAGAAAATATTGGATGGGATTAAAATAATTTTAGATGATTGAAAAAGACTGCAATCGATAATTCTGCACGGTAATAAATAACCTAAATATTTTGCACACCAGAGGCACTTTATCAAGCAATTTATAAAATGTCCTTACAATTGGCAACAGTTTCTATTCAATATAGTCATAAAATGTGTTTCGAGTCATGTACGACAAGAAAAGTGATTTATAGCCAGCATATAAAATTTCTTACACCACAAATTGAACTGTTTCAATCTTTTTTTCATTAATCTTCATGGATCAACGGCAATTCCAGTATATTTTGTTTAAGCTTTTTTTTATCCTGCGGTCGTTTACTTTACAATTCGTCCGTCAACAGGATTACAATTTACAACCCAGGATTTATGTATTCTCTAGAGTGACTGTTGGCTTTACAGAGCAACTTGTAGACGAATGACAAGCGATCTACATCTCTTCTATATCTGTGCTCTCATAAATCAATATTTCTTTAAGAATTGTAAACGAATGAGGCCACTATCTTCTTGCACACAATGATCTAAAGAACAGCAATTTTTTTAGTGCCTAAACATTTCTCTAGGGAACTTGGAAAATTTTCATTTTATCTTGACTAGAAAAGCTTGAAAAAAGTACCATTCTCCCTGGTCTAGATTAATAGAGATAAATTGCTGGCACTGCTGACGAATCGAGACTATTTTTTATAGGCTTTGGAACTGGGGGGAAAACAGTTGATATAAACTTTTCTCCCGAAAGTTGGTTTTTCAAAAGCGAATAAATAATTGGATTAGAAAAAGAATTGCTCGGAAAAAGTTGTAATTTTTTTGGGTCAAAAAGTTGAGATAATTTAAGTCTTGAATGCTATCCTTCATTCTTTAGATGGATATCAAATTTTGCTGAACTTAAAATTATGATGAATTACAAATATTCCTCAATTTTAAATCAGGCTGAATTACAAATTTTGCTGAATTTCAAATGTTGCTTAATTAAAGGAAAAGGGAAAATTTTAAATGCAACTGAAATTGACTGAAAACAAACGAAGAAAAAAATTGATATTTTAACAAACTGCAAAGAAGAAAAATATTTTATGACTTCTGTAAGCACACGATAGTAAAAAGTAATATTTTTCAGAGACATTTGCAACTAAAATGATTGTAATTTTTAAAAAGTTAAATCATGAAAAATAGAAAACCATAAATCATAAATGCGAGGAATGCTTAATATGCGAGATGAAATTTTCTTACTTTTCTAACGTTGGGTCATAACTTATAATATCAAACACCGTATACCTTTATTTGGAGTCTCACGTCATTTACAATTTTTACGATTTCTTTTTATACAAAATTTCATCGTGCAGAGAAATGTGTGTTTTCCTGTTAATAAACAATTCTGTCTAAATACAAGTCCACTTTTATGTTTTTTTTATTGTTAATTTATATATTTTTTTTTACATTTTTAAAATCTACATTTTATTCGTTTTCAGCTCTTTAAAATCACATTGATTGGCCTTTTAATGAACCTGTTAGCTTAATTGTATCCAAAGTTATTAACATTTAAAAATCAAAAATGACCAAAAACACGATTTTTTATGGAATTTTTGTTTTCAATTTTAGCGTCAAATTGAATTTTGTTTGGAGGTTTATACAGGATTTCTATAATTTGTCTTCACAACATTTCATGAGATTTCGATGATATCCTTGAGAAACATGTAAAATTTCCATGATATTTTTTAATGCATTTTCTAATTGAAAACTGAATTTTTCAATATTTTATAATTTCACTGATTCATCAGCTATAGAAGTGTGCTATTGATTGTAATCAGTGAATTTTCACTGAAAAATTAGTGGAATTTCACTGATTCTCAGTGAAAATCTCACTGTTTGAAATCAGTCAACTCTGTTTTATCGACAGAGTTCATTGGTTCTCAGTGGAATTTCAATGATTTTTCAGTTAAAAACCACTAATTCCCAGTGACCGACTTCTGGCTGGTAACCAGTCAAATGTGACTGATTCAGTTTAAGAGAGTAGTATACCATGTATAATTAACATTATATAATTAACAATAGTATAATTACAATAATATAATTAGGAATAGTATAATTAACAATAGTATAATTAACAATAGTATAATTAACAATAATATAATTAACAATAGTATAATTAACAATAGTATAATTAACAATAGATAATTAACAATAGATAATTAACAATAGATAATTAACAATAGATAATTAACAATATTATAGTTAACAATAGTATAATTAATTTTGTTATTCATATATCATAAATTATTCATATTCACATAAATCAACATATTTAAAAAAAAAAATACACACCTTCAGAAATGATAAGACAAAAAATAAAGGACTTCTACTTTGAGAATGAAGGAGTTAAAATTACATGGCTTTGGAAATTGAAAGCATTTTAGTTTTCTATGACGCCTGTAATTTAAAGTTTGGAACCATTTAAACTCCAGCGCATTCAGTTTCAAAGCGTTCAAAGTTTCCTAGTATAGAAAGACATGTAATTTTATACGAAAAACATAATTGAAAATCCTGCTATACATAGCTATACATCACCATAAATGGGTGGTTTAAAATTAATAATAATATAATAATAATAATTGGCCAACTTTGAATCCAAAACTTGGCGCAAGAAGAAAAATTCTAAGTAAAATTTACCTAATTTAGTTAATTAAAATCTACTTAACATCACTTAAGCAATATTTACCTAACATTTATATATTTTGAAAAGAATAGTTCAACATAACTTACCTAACGTATTAAGTAAACTTCACCTAAATTATTGAGCAAATTCTACTTAAGTGCTTAGGTAATTTTTACTTACGTTCTCTAACTCAACTACTTAAGTAGTTTTTACCTAAGTTTTAGGTTCACTTCACTTGCGGTTTGTCTCCGTTCGCTCTTCCTCCACTAAGTAGAGGTTACCTAGGGTCTAAATTCTGTAGGGTCCTTTACCCTTAATTTTGAAAAATAAACTCATAAATATGTCCTTGTCCCCTAATTGTGAAAAATAAAATTTTGAAAATATTGCCCTTGATTCGTGACTATGGAAAAGCAAAATGTAATTTAATGTATTTCCCCTTGAATATATATTGTACCCGCACATATTGAAGGGGAAATATATTAGAGAGAAAACACAAGGGGAGAGATGCAGAAGAAAAATTTCAGCAAGAGGAAAAAATCGAGTATAAAGAAAGAAGTTCAAAAACCATTATAAGATTTTTCACAAGTATGTGTCTGACTTGCTTTATATCGTCTTTAGCGAGGAGAAGAAAATACATATATGCGTGCTAGGACATTTTCTGGATGAAAGGAAAGCAGAGTTTGAGACTGGGGTGTTGTATAAAATTGCAAGAAGTGGATGTGAGCTCCCCTTCCGTTTCCGTTTTCGAGAGTTATATCAGGGGAAAATCTTGTGTTAGCTGCCGTGATTCCGCAACTTTACGAACCTGGCTCTATGGGGAGTGGTAGGATAGTAAGAAAATGAGATTTATCGTCTGTTGTACACTCACTCAAGTCTCCAGAATTCAGACCTAAAACTGAAAATGTTTTGGCAAGTTGACGCGTATTTTCAGAAAATATGAGTGCGGCAAACGCGTGAAATATACGGATAGTCCTCCGAGGCGTAAAATCAGGTTTATAAGGAAATTGTGATTAGATCATGTGTATTTGCATTAGTTCACGAATAAACGTCTCAAATAAATTCTCGTCTTGTGCAAATTAACCGCACTTATGTATCCAGGCTGAAGCAATAAACTTAATGTGATTTGTGATATCCCTTCGTGACTCTATTGCACGTCACGGTTCGCACTCTTGTTTTCGAATTACAATTGTATGCCGTACAATCGTAACTGTAAAGTCCAATTGCGCTTGTATCAATTTAACACACTACATGTGACACGAAAACCCGCTTTTCATCCTTATGGCACTTTTTTTCATTATCTTCTTAGCTGCAAAAGGAGATTTTTAATTTTAAAAAAGAGGATTTTCTTACATTAAAAGGGGACTTTGGAAAGAAGAAAATAAAGAATAGCATTGTAATATTTAAAAACTTAAAAAACATTAGTTAATTTCTTGCTATTAATTTAAAAAAAACATTTAATTGATTTTCTTTCATTCAATGAGTTTTCCATGATTCATGAAGATTCGAACCTTCATTTGCAAATATGAAAAAAATGAACCCGAAAAATCTCTGAATACTAAGATTTATAACTCTTTTAAAAAATTATAAACAGATTCATTGTCAGTGACCCCGAAAACCCCCAGATACAAAGTTTCGTGTAAATCGAACAATTTAAAAAAAGGTCGGCCATATTGGGTCCACCATTTTGAAGTTTAATTATAAATATATTCGTTATCATGAACCCGAAAAACCCCCAGATACTAGGTTTCATGAAAATCGAACAATTTTAAGTAAAAGGTCCGCCATATTGGATCCACCATTTTGAATTTTAAAAAATTATAAATAGATTCGTTGTCAGTGACTCCAAAAATCCCCAAATGCAAAGTTTCGTGTAAATCGAACAATTTGAAAAAACGGTCCGCTTTATTGGGTCCACCATTTTGAATTTTGAAAAAATATGTTCAGATTCATAATCAGCAACCCCAAAAATTCACTCGATACCAACTTTCATGACAATCAAACAGTTTTTAAAAAAATGAATATCAATATTAAAAATATAAAAAAAGGATCGCCATATTAGATCCGCCATTTTGAATTTTGATAACTTATGAATAGCTTCGTGATTAGCGATCCCAAAATCCCATTTAAAGTAAGTTTTATTAATTTTTAGTAAAAAGAAAAAGTTTTGTCAAAACCATATTAAATTAAAACATTTTTTTACACTGTTCGCCATTTTTGGTCTGCCATTTTGAATTTTATGTAATAACTATTGCATATTTTCAAAGTTGAAACAGTTTGTGCCATTTTTTGGCACTTTATTTTAAACTCAAATAACGTTTTCTCTAAGAAATATTACTTTTAAAAAAAATTGTCGATATTTTAAAATTTTTTTGCAAAATGGCCGCCATATTACTGTTCCATTTGAATAAAAATAAAATATGAGCCCAGAATCTTGTAGATCAATCCAAATTACGTAAAAGGAATGCTATTCCGAATTTTAAGAAATTTTTCTTACATCTGGTACCAGTCCAAAATTCGGCTACTATTTTGGAAGTTTCAAGCGTTAATGGGTTAAAACTATATTTCAAATTAAAAGATTATATATTAAATTAAAACTTTATTATTTGATATTTTGTTATGTAAAAAAATAAATCGAATTCTCAGAATACATCAGCAATAGCGCAAAATTATTCGATACTTCTAACTTTAGATTTCAAAAATTAATGTTAATAGAAGTTTTTCAAAATTACAGAGATAGTTAGAAACAAATTAGACACTACATGTTTAAATTTTGTGTAATAAAATTATTGGGGGTAGTTTTCTGGAATATGTGATAATTTTTGAAAATTGTCGTTGTTGTTTCTGGGATTTAAAAAGCTGAAGCAAATCCGATGAATTTCGTAAATTTTGACCGCCATATTGGATCAGCCATTTTGAATTTTTAAGATCTGACTTCAGACTCGTTTTCAGCAACCACAAAATTCACAGAGTAACAAGTTTCAAGCAAATCCGATCACTCTAAATTTCTTGGAGTGAGATCTCACTCCACTAAGAGTGAAAACTGGGTCATTCCGTTCCGAGTGAAAAACCCACTCTTTAAGAGTGAAATC
>WNHD01003319.1:4245-17180 GCA_011057455.1 Ganaspis sp. Gsp50
CATTTATAGAACAATTTTTTTGTTTTGAAAAATACGATACAAAAATACCACTGCAAAAGTAATGAATTGGCTGATGTATACTATGAAAAATAGGTATACGATAATTTCTCTTTTTACAAGTTAATTGTTTGCAAATTACAAATTCATGTTTAGATGAAGTAAAATGAAAATGCAAAAAATGTTATAAAACATGCAAACATATGTAAAAAAAGAAATAGTATAACAAAAAAAAGTAAATACTCCATCTATGCGTAAAAAATTTTAAAAAGAAAAAGAAGGTAGTGACCTGATAGTATTCACGCTGCAGATTAAAATTCTTTATCATCTTTGAAATTCTCACGCAATACGACATATTACGATACGTAATTACGATATATGAACGACAGAAAAAACACGCGTGAAAATCTGCCGATAATTTTTTACGATTGTGATTACTTGTATTCAAAGCGACCTGATTTACGAACAATGAAAAAAATATAAGGACTCTTTTTGAGATAAAGACACATTCTTTTAAAAAACCATCACTGGTACAGATAACGAAACATTTTCATAGAAAAAATATTTAATTTTCTTTGAATCTTCTTTAATATTGTTAATTCTGATTAACATCCATAGTAAAAAATCGAAAACAAAAATTATTGTACAAATTTAGTTGTATTTTCCCTCTACGATACAAAATTGTATGATTTAGTGTAAATGTTATCGGCAAATCTCGCGCGTGTTCAATTTTTTTCTTCCAGCACATGTCATACAAAAGAATATCTTCTTTTTTGCAAAAATATCACTCCAATGATGATTTAAATTCTTTATCATTTTTCAAATCCTTAGGCAATAATATAATCACGAGCTGATATTCACTTGGAAAATTGTTGTTCAATTTGTAGCACGTGTTCAAATAAAACATAAACATACGAAATGTGTATACACTCCGAAAATAATAAGTGTTCTTTAATAAATAAATAATTTATTTTCACGGCTTCTTTTGTGAGAATTCTATTTTTGCGAAAGAAACTCTTGTTTATTGAATACATTTTCCTTGGATCGAATGTCTGTTGAATCAAATAAAGATTCTTTGAATAAAACAAATACTTTCTTTGAAAAAAAAGAAATTTTCTTAGAAAAAACAATAACTATCTTTGAATAAAACAAACTTCCTTTAAACCAAACAAGAAACAAGAAAATAAAACAAACTTTCTTTGAATCAAATAGCCTTTCTTTGAATCAAACCCCCTTTTTTGTATCAATCAACATTTCTTTGAAATCTTTCTTTGAATCAGACAAATATTCCTAGAATTAAAAAAACTTTCTTCGAAACAAACAAACTTTGTCTTTGAATCAAAGCAACTTTCCTTGAATAAAACAAACTTTCTTCAAATTAAACAAACTTTATTAGAATCAGACAAAACCTTTCTTTGAATAAAACCATCTTTCTTTGAATCAAACAGCCTTTCTTTGAATCAAACAGCCTTTCTTTGAATCAAACAAACTTCCTTCGAATCAAATAAACTTTCATTGAGTCAAGCCAACTTTCTTCAATTCAAAAAAACTTTCTTTGAATCAAAAAACCTTTCTTTGAATAAAAAAAAACTTTCTTTGAATCAAATAGCCTTTTTTATAAATCAAACAACCTTTCTTTGAATTAAACAACCTTTCTTTGAATCAAACAAACTTTATCTTTGAATCAAACAAACATTATCTATGAATCAAACAAAACCTTTCTTTGAATAAAACAAACTTTCCTTGAATCAAACAAACTTTCTTCAATTCAAACAAACTTTCTTTGAATCAAACAAAACCTTTCTTGGAATAAAACATTCTTTCTTTGGATCAAACAAACTTTCCTCAAATCAAACAAACTTCCTTCGAATCAAATAAACTTTCATTGAGTCAAACCAACTTTCTTCAATTCAAAAAAACTTTTCTTGAATCAAACAAACTTTCTTCAAATCAAACAAACTTTCTTTCGAATAAAACAAACTTATATCGAATATAATACAAACTTTTATCGAATAAAATAAACTGTTATTGAATAGAACAACTTTCTTTGAACCAAGCAGTCTTTCTTTGGACCAAATAGATTTTTGTTGAATCAAATTTTTTGAACTAAATAAATTTTCGTCTCAACAAATGATCTTTCTTTGACTCGTATAGTATTCACTGAAAGAAGAGTTTTCTTTGAATCGAAAAACGTATGCAATAAAACAAATAAAATTTTCTTGAGTCAATTTAAATTTCATTGATTCAAATTAATTTTCCTTTCGTTGAAAATATTGTTCCCATGACTATAAACTACATTGACATTTAATTTAGACTTTGCCTATTTGTTTTTATTTTTGAATCGAAAACGTTGGGAAACTAGCAGAACACATTAATATTCTTCAATTTCAGGTTTTAAAGAAAAAAGAGAGTGAAACTTACTTGATCACTGTTTGCTTCATACTGTTGGTCATTTTTTTATTTCCTCAGAGAAATTAAACTTTTTTCTTAAAATAAAATATATCAATATAATTAAATTTCACTAACACATGACACAATCACATATAAGAGGAAAGTAATTAAACTTTAAGATTTTTCTTTACTCATCAATGTCTTAACAATTAAGACGGCAGATCCATGCTGCCAATAAAAGTAAACCTACACTAAATAAACAGTTTTTATTTATAGTGTTTTATTTTTTAAATTCAAGACAAATGTGGTAGTCCGGATGAAACAGATTGTAGTGTTTCCACCGAACTGAACAAGCGCGCGTTCTTCTCCTGGTATTTAAACCACCACTCCCACTCATTCTCGCTCTCTCACTTACTCTTGCTTCCTAAGTAGCAATTTTCACGGTTTTCATCTCTTTTTACTATAGACACCATTTTTCATACTTTCCGAAAAGTTGGGGATCTAAAATCGATATCCAAAAATGTCAAAAACTTTCAAAGTTTGTTATGCTCTTTAGCATTGTTTTTGGAATTCTTTCTCATAGCGACATTTTCCTTCGTTGATTCACCCTAAAAGATTTAGATTCTAATTCCCTTTTTTTGTTCCGAATAACTTATTAGTCACGTATTTTTCATAGAAGATACATCAGTCAAAATGTTACTATCGTCTTCTTAATGATTCGGCAAAAATTGCGAAGATTAGTTTTTAATTCTAATTCTGTCTGGATTCGTAGAAATTTGGTGTTTTTTAAATCTCGAGGAGTCAAAATAGGTTTTGATGAATTGGATGTTTCTACTATTTTTAATTAAATTTCAATGTTTCATTTAGTATTATTGTTTCATTTAAATACTGCTACTAAAATTTGAAAATCTCCTCTTTGAAAACAATGTTTTTAGCGAAAAGTGACTAAAAATTGGTCGAAATTTTGACTAATTTGGATCAGTTTACGATTCATGATAAATTCATGTTTATAGAGAATTAATTTACTTCAAATCGTCTTTGAGGATGTATCAAAAACTATTTTTATTGCATTTTATTAGCGAAATTACGTTCTAGCAGTAAAATTATATTCTGCTAGTAAAATTATGATCTATCAGTGAAATATAATATTGTATGGATCATTGAAGCTTCAACTTTCATTTTAAAAATAATTACTTTTTAAAAATGATCACTTTTTATAAATGATCTCTTTTTAAAAATGATTACATTTTAAAAATTATTACTTTTTAAAAATTATCTCTTTTTAAAAATTATCACTTTTTAAAAAATGATCTCTTTTTAAAAATTATCACTTTTTAGAAATGATCACTTTTTAAAAATAATTACTTTTTAAAAACGATTAATTTTTAAAAAAGAAGCACTTTTGAAAAATAATATTAGTTTTTAGAAATAATGACCTTCGTTTTGATCAACTTCTCATCACAATTCTGACAAATTTAAATGACCGAAAGAATTGGCATCTGAAGTGACATGTTTTGCAAATCTTAATTAGAATATAGCAAATTTCCCAACAGCCACATGAAATGGCGTCATTTTATTCCCAATCGTCGATATTTTGATGACTTAACAAATTTTTTAAAATTACTTCACCAAATTGAATATTCTAAAATAAAAATATTCTACTACTAAAATTGAAACGATTTAAATTGAATTATAAACATATTTTTATGGGAGATGAAAACAGGAAATTTTATATTTAAAGCCGAAGACGTCAATGAAGTTAAAATTTTAAGAATTGGACCAAATTTAATTAATTATGGAATTTGATTTTTTCCACATACGTAGTACCTTTGACGTAATATTCTAAAAACTTCGGAAATGAATCAAAATAATAATCTTTATATGCATATAGATTTTTAGAGCTATAGATCTAAAGATCTAAAGAGTTATAGATCTATAGATCTATAAATATATCCATATACCCCTTTGATAAACCTTTGATTAATTTGGTTGTAACTTTTAATTCTAAACGTTACAAAGATTCATCTACGTTGAACTGAAGGCTACAAATACAGTTTTTTTTAAATGAGAAAACAAAAGCACGAGAATACCATTCATTTTAATTTATCTGCTATTAGCAGCTTTATTATGTAGATTCACATGAAAGTACACGTGAGATGCTGTCAGTGCAACTTTTTGATACATATATAGACTCATTGTATACTACTATTTAAAGCATCCTTTACATTTTCAACATTTTCATATAATTTCTAAATTGCCTTTAAAACCGACAAGGAAAAACTTCGCATGCACAAGTGAAAACGTGGGACAAAGTCTTTCTTCTTTCTGTTAATCTCAATTAATCGAAAATCATTCACTAAATTTAGTAAAAATTTCTTCTACAGCAGAAATTCAATTTTGCTAATGCAAATTAGCAAAAGGTTTAAGTACGTAAATTGTTAAACGATTTATAGACAAATTGTAAATGATTTGCAAATAATTTGTAAACGATTTATAAACGATTTATAAACAAATTGTAAACGATTTATAAACAGTTTGTAAACGATATTAATCAAGACCACATTGAAGTTAATTACGAATTGAAGATTATTTTTGAGAAAAATAAATAAGAAAAAGAAGATTGAAAAGAAATAGAAGTCAAATTAAAAAAAATGCAAATCTATTCTCTATGGGGTGAAACTTGGATTAACATCAATGGTTGAAATCAATACTTTTATTTGAAGTTATTTCGATTGATTGGCTTAATTGTAGATCACTCAAGTTATTATCTAATGCATCAGTGAAGTCAATTGCACTGTTGCCGACACTTGATTTTTATTTTGAAATTGACATAAATATAAAAATGTTTAATTTTACAAATTTGTAGAAATATACAATTTTACTACGTTTGAAAGTATAAAAAGTAAAGTATAAGTTTATTATAAAGTTATTATAAAGTATAAATTGAAAAAGAAATTTGAAAGTTCGAGCAAAAAATGTAATAGTTGAAGCTACAGGTACAGAAAATTAATTTACAAAAAGAGGAAATTGTAATTGAAAAAATAGTACTTAAAAAACTGCGAGTGCAAATTGCAAAACTATGAATTGAAACTCTAAGTACGAATTGAGAAAATAATCATTGACATGGTGTCAATGATTGAAAGAAACGAATTGAAAAAATCATTGACACTGAAAATACGAATTAAAAAAATAATCATTGACACTACAAGTATGAATTGAAAAAACAATCATTGACACTACAAGTACGAATCAAATTACAAATCATTGACAAGTATACGAATTGAAAAAATCATTGACAAGTACGAATTTCAAAATAATCATTGACACTACGAGTACGAAAATTACTAATTGAAAATATGAAATAAAAATTGCTCATTGTTATATTAATTGAAAATAAACGAAGGATGTTTTTTAAATCATGGTCAAAAAGTTTCTATTCCGATTATTTGTAAAAGGACCTTGGCTCTCTTTTTAGCAAACCAAAAAAAAATTGAAAAGCAAATGAACGAATTTTTTATGAAATATATTGTTATAAATGGGTTAGTGAACTAGGACAAGAGTCTATCGCAATTAGAATAAAAAACTTGAATGGTTTAAAAGCCATCTTAAATGCATTCACGTGACAGTTTATTGATTTTCTTATTATTCTATTTACTATCACTATAAGTTTAATTACAAACAGAAGATATTTACTGTCCATAAATAGTCGCGAATTGATGCGTAATTAATCTATCCTTAGTTTTGTCTGTCGACGCAATTGCTATAATGATTTTCACTTATGTCAAAATATAAATTGTTTAAAGGATTTTCAAAAATATAATCATTAGAATACTTCCTCTACACTCAGAAAAATATTTGTTTGACCTAACAATTGTAGAAACAATCAATTGACATAATTGATTTAAACAATCTTTTGTTTGATTTAAATAAATATTTATTTCATATAAACAAATTAAAAACTTTTGCTTCTTCTATTCGAAGAAATAATTTATTTGATACAAAGACAGGATTTGTTTAATTCAAACAAAAAATTTTCTTCAATAAATTACTTCTGTTCTAAGTTAAAAGTTGCAAAAATAAAGTGATTTCCACGATGTGGATAAGATGATTTGCTGTGAATCTTATGGGCGCAAGTTCGATTCTCCATCCCGGTAGATTTTTCTATAATATAATTCTTCTGTTTAAGTTTACATATTAAAAATGAATATTAAATGAACAATATATAATATTAACATTATAATAAACAAGAATATTTATGTGAATAAAAATAAAAAAATTATGAAAAAATGTATTCCATTTAAACAAATCACAAACATAATTGGTGTAGATACAAAGATTATAATTTCATACTTATACAAAGTCTGAAACAAAAGTGCCTCCAAGTACTTTTGAATTATCAAAAGATTTAGCATTTTATTTCAATTCTTATCTTTTCCTTATCATGTAGAAATTGCAAAAATATCGTTAAAATTTAATATGTGATTTTTGATCAATTATCTACGTCTTATTGTATATTTACATTGAATAAGGGAATTATTAATATTACCGAAAAAATTATTAGCATATTTTTTCTTTTTTTCTGTTTTCATTTTTGCAGATTTATTTCTGTATTTTATTTTTTTTGTCTATTCTTTTTGTATTTTTTATTTTATAATAATAAAATAATATTTTGCTCTAATTATTGCAAAAAGTGGGCTAATTTTGTACAAGGGGTTTATTGACAGAAGTTCAAAAATTGTTTCGAAGCGTTGCTTCCACGTGGAGGCAATTTATGCCAAAAAAACAAATTTTTGAATATATGAATATCTTTTTAAAACTGGAATGCGTATGTTTCGTGTGTACCGTTATCAGTTCATAGACAGTAAATATCTGCCTTGGTCACTAAACATACAATACATTCTCATCCAGATATATTTGCATCCTTACTTAAAACAAAATTAATCTGCATTTCCCATTAGTCAATGATTAACAATCAGGTAAATATTGACTCGAACATCGAACGATTCAAAGTTCAAATACTAAAATTTGATGAAACTTTAACCATCGATAAAAGCTGATGTTCTTCTTTTGATATGGGAAAAAACTAAATGAAAGTCATAAAAAATATATAGAAACATATAGAAATATATAAAAGAAAAATACAAATGAAATAAAATAAACAGTAAGAAGACAGTATAAAAAGACAGTAAAAATAAAATTATAAAATAAATAAATTTGTAAAGAAAGAAAGAAAGATAATTAAGAAAGATTATTCTCTGAACGTTTAATCCTATTTAAAAACTATTTAAATTCTTAAATATTTGTAATTTAAACATAATAGCATATTAAAAATAAAAATAAGTATATTAAAAAATTGGAAAAATTCACTAAACGCATAAAAATGCAAGTCAAAAATCGCATATATCAAATCAATATTGATCAATCAAATATTATATTGATGAGAATTAAAAAAATTCAAAAACTTATCAGACTTTCGTATTTATTTGTTCGAATTTCCCCAGCGAACTTTGACATCAAAACTGTTTATTTTTTATTGAACAAACATTCGTAAATGACCACTTATTTGCAAAACTCATCCAATATGTATCAGTGAAATGGGAAAATCCATGGGGAATTTCCAGATGTTTGCATAGTAATTAACGTTCGCAAAATTAATTATTGTCCAACACATTTTGTAAATCTGCTTCATTGGGATTTATTCATAATTAAAATTTATGTGAAACTGAGTGTTAATAAAATTTTTAAATTCATTTTCAACTATATCAGACACATGTTAATAAGTACGTGATCTATTATTTTCTGATTAACACATTTTTTATCTTTTATAAATTTTTTTTAGTTCATTTATATCGTCCCTGATGATCGGTATAATTGTTGAATTATTAAAACATTAGATATCGAAGATTCACAATAAATAATTTTTATTTAATTTCGTTACTGGATCAAAAGTAAATAAATAATAATGAAAGAAATTATGTAAACTATAAAGAATGGAAAACAATGAAAATAAAATATATAAATTAAATAAATAAATAAAAATGTATTTTATATAAATATAAAAATATTACAAGAAATGAGTTATAAATAATTATTCTTAAAAATGATTAAACATTAAAAAACTTTTTTGTTTCTATTCAGCAATTGACATAAACTATCTATTCATGTAATTTATATTATTTATTTATGTTCCGCTCTATATTTAAATACCTTTTTTAAAAAACCATTGAGAACAAGTTTTAAAAGATTCTGGAAAAATTCTAAAGGATATTAAAATCCCAGTATATTAGATTATCAAATTTTATGGAACTTCTAAGAATTTTGTTTGAAACGCCATCAAAAAATGTCTACCCTCTTCATGATCCTTATCTTTTAACTTTGGAACAGTAATTTCAGATCTTCCATAATGTGTGTTTCTTATAGAACAGTTTTCCAAAGTGAAATCTTTTTTATTTAAAAATAAATGAAATAAGAGGTTAATATTTATAGACTTTTCTTTTATCATTTTGGATATTTGAACGATTTTAGAATCTAGTTTTTCAGTTATGTACAATATACAATTCAGCTCAAAAAGCGCTATAAAAAACGATAATGACATAATGAATTCATCGAAAGCCTTCTACAGGTATAGGATTTATACACAAGGATTAAAAACCTGTTTCAAATTAAATTAGATGTATTGTAAAAGATTCTATTCTGTTAGATTTTATATCCTAAGCTGACAAGAAGATTTTAAATGCGACCTTATAGAACTGAAAATAAAAATACATAATCTTTTTCAATGTATCTTTGATTTTTTTGTATCCTCTGAATTAAAAGTAAAATATATAAATTGATGATTCCCTCAAAAAAGATGTTGTCTTTGTGAGCAGAAATTTTACATGTGTGTAAAAAAAGGAAGAAAAATTGAAAAAGAAGTATATGTATAAAGAAGTAATAATAAATAATTAAATATTAAAGAAAAACTTTCTTTACAAGAAAGAAATAAATTTCGATTTGAGAATCAATTACAAAAACAAAACTTTCTATACAAAAAATAAATAAATTTCGATTTGAGAATCAATTAAAAAAACAAATACTTTCTCTAAGGGGAAGTTCATCATTCTCGATCATTCTCGATTTTTGAAAGTTTGAAATACGTTGCAACTATATTAATATAAATTAATTATAGTTGAGTAGTTTTGACATGATATAAATATTAATTAGTGCAATTGTAATCAGCTCTCAGATTCACTGAAAAAATTTTTTAAAAAAAGTATGAAACACTTACGGATTTTCTTCAGTTGTTTTTTTATAAACTGAATCATAAAGACGTTCTTCTGCCGCATTTTCTCTAATTTCTAACATTTCACTCGAAGAATGGTATGCCACATTAGGATTCAGGCCTAAAAAGTTTTTAAATGTAAAAGTAATTTTTCAAAACTGTTTTCTCTTGACGTATTTCCTTTCCAGTTTATAATTTTAATATAGAACAAATGACGACACAAAACTTTTTATGAAATCAATTATACATGCATTCTCACTTGTTTCATCTTTATATTTATCTATTATTTTATTTACTTAATAATTCAACTTATGCAAAACTCACGTGACTGCTTTTTTTTTAATTTTTCGAAGATTTTCATTTTGAACAAGAATCTCAAACAGTAAATTATTTTTTAAAAAAAGAATTAAAAAATGGTAATAAAAACGGTAAGAAAAACGGTAAGAAAATAGGTAAAAAAATACGTAACAAAATCGGTAAAAAAATCGGTAGCAAAATCGGTAATAAAAACTAAATAAAACAATTATAATTTAAAGTGATTAAAAACACTAACAATTTAACTGAATAAATTATAATTAGATTTCAATAGCAGATGTATGGAAATCAATAACAGTTACTTAAATTTATTCTAACACTGAGCAATTTCTATGAAACTCGAATTATTCTGAACATATTCTAATCTGGAATAATATTTTGAAACCTGTAATTTACGACAGGAATGAAAACAAACATCTTTCAAAACAATTTCATTTAATTTATTTCAACTTTACATTTCCTGGATACATTTTCATTTTCTGCATCAAATCTTTTATACTTAGTATTTCGCATTAAAAAAATTATCTTTTTAAATTTTTATTATCAGATTTGCACAAATGTTTTTTAATTCCAACAATTCGTTTCCTGAAGACTTTTTTATCTGAAATAAAAATATATACATTTTAGTCACCAAGCGGTTCGTGATTTTATGTAAAAGTTACTTGAATGAGATACTAATTTTACATTAATTGATTTAAATTTATGCAATTATTTTTTCACTTTTGTAAAAGTGGAAATTGGATATTGTGCATTTTTGTATATAATATATTTTTTATGTATATACACTAAATATATATATTGTAACATCAATGCTGGGAAAGACTGCAACTTCGCTTCATGCATTGAAATCACGACTTTCTACTATTATTCTTCGCCGCTAATTTTATTTTGATAAAATTAAAACTCGAGAGTTGATAAATTGTAATTTTAATCTGGAACGTGATATCTCAATGTTTAAGTCATTTTGATTATTTCTATGAGAAGAAAAGAAAATTCAACAAGACTTTAGAAATAAAAATGTTATTTTAAAATATTATACATTAAGTATAAAACAAAGAAAATGAAAATTGGTTTCGTTTCTTAAAAATAAAATGGTAGCAGTAGCAGATCCAGACATGGTTTTTGTGTAGTTAAAAAATGAGTCTTGAAGTAAAACACATCATTCTAATAGCTTCCGAATCGAAAATAGCAACCAAAATGAAAATTGTTGTTACGATAGATCAAAACTTCAACTTCATTGATGACATTTTTTTTGAACATTGAAATAATTTGTTTAAATAACTATAATATCAACAAACGTTAGATTTGTTTGTTATCGATTTTGAATACAAATATAATAAAATTTTTAAACAAATTTAATTATTTTTTTGCTAAATGTTAGTTTTTATATCAGAGTTTCTTATACTTTATAAATTTTTTAAACTCATTTTCTAAATTATTTTTTGTTGAAACAATTTTTATAAAAAATATATTTCCCGAAAAAATTACATTATTGGTTCAATGAAATATTTAACAATTTGTTTCTATTTTGTGAAAAGAAAAAGTTAATATTAAAATTCAAATTCAAAATTTACCGATGGAGTGATGCAAAGAAGTTCTCAATTAGATGGTTGGCGCCACTATCCAGTCTTATTCTTTCATTGCATGAAATCAATTTTAACTTTTGCGTTGAAATGTATTAAAAAAATGTGAATGGATGTTTAAAATAAATAAAGAATATCAATAATTAATACATTTTATTATTTGATTTGTACTAACGCAGCAAATTAGGAAAAAAAAACTGTTTCTGTAAAGAGAATCAATGAATAGCATTTTAAATAAGTTGGTATCACTGTTAGTTGCCGCGCTTTTCCATTACCAATGGAGGGGAATCCTGTTACCGACAGTTGGCAGACCTGTTACCTGCGGTTGGCATACTGTCTAGTTCCGGCATTCCCCTTCTGTCAGTCTGTCACTTTACCAAATTACCACGCTTTGCTTAGCATTTTGTCGTAATTGATATTTATTCTTCTGTATTATTTGTTTAAAATATAATTACTTAATTTCTTATTATCAACATGGTGAATCCAAATCTAATTGATATGGCAGATGATGATGCGGCGGAACTCCGCTTTCCAAAGGGTAAGTTTATTCATTTATTAACGACACTTATTTAGTACTACACGAATATAACTTTACATGCATTAATTACTCGTTTTTATTAATTATTAAAAGTTATTAAGATGTGACAAAGTTGTAAACATTGTACAGTAGAGGCGAATTTTGAGCCAGAAAAATATTATTGAGCTGCTAAATGAAAGAACATTCTGATGTGTTTTGTGACATAACCTCAAATACATTTATAATTAAATATTATAATTAATAAATGAAATGCGTTAATAAATACATGTTTTTTGAATTGTAATGAATTGCTTATATTTGGTTTTTAATTTTCGGTGTATGTTTTTGTAAGTGGATTTCGTATTCTTTGCTTGTAAGAATTGTTTTGCGTTTGATTGTAAGAAATGAGAGAAACAATTATTATGAAAACAAAAATGTAACAATGAAGCTTATTTATTATTATTATTATTATTGCTTTTTCGGAAGTTGTTTGTTTTTATTAACAATGATAAAAGCCGACAATTTTTAAAATAATATATTTCTGTTTACCTCCAGTTAATTTAAATTGATATTCGAAATGTAAACGCAATTTTAATGTCTGATTTTCGAAATGTACATGTAATTTTAATGTCTGATTTTCGAAATGTACATGCAATTTTAATATTCGAATTGAAAAGAGATTTAAAGAGCTTAATTATTTTTAAACTCAAGGAAGTCGCAGTTTTATAAATTAATATAAATATTGACAATTAAAATTATATTACAATGGCTTATAATAAATAAATGACAATAAAAATATATAACAATGAAAATAAGAAGCAATGAAAATAAGAAGCAATGAAAATAAATAACAATTAAAATAAATAACAAT